>JACXVO010011445.1:140529-157885 GCA_015501135.1 Hapalochlaena maculosa
CTTTCTGGGTTTCTGTCTGTCCTCCACCATCGCTTGACAACCGATGCTGGTGCGTTTGGGTCTCCGTCACTTAGCAGTTCGGCAAAAGAGACAAATAGAATAAGTACAGGGCTTACAAAGAATAAGTTCTGGGGTCGATCTGCTCGACTAAATGCGGTGCTCCAGCATGGCT
Source organism: Hapalochlaena maculosa (assembly GCA_015501135.1). NCBI lineage: Eukaryota > Metazoa > Mollusca > Cephalopoda > Octopoda > Octopodidae > Hapalochlaena > Hapalochlaena maculosa. The sequence goes on from JACXVO010011445.1 coordinate 140,702, forward strand.
GCAGTCAAATGATTGAAACACGTAAAAGAAAAGAAAGAAAGGTCAGGCAAAATGATTGGTGTTATTTCATCTGCCTTCACGTTCTGTGTTCAAATTCTGTCAAGATCAACTTTGCCTTTCATCCTTTCTGGATCGATGAATTAAGTACCAGTTATGTATTGGGGTCAATATAATCAACTGGCTCCCTCCCCTTTGTCTGTCCCCTACGTTTAACTTCTTGTGGGCAATAAAAAAGTATGTGTTTACTAAAACCACATACTCATAAGCTCACCTTACTCTTCTATAACATTGTTCTTTCATTAACAAATGAACTACGACCTTCAGAAAGGATTTTGTTAAGACAACAGGTCTTTTTTTTTTGTTTTTAAATATTGTCAGGGGAAAAAAATGACACTGAATGAAATCTATGTTGCGTCTAAACTTAAAGACTGTTTTTGTTTGTCAAAAACAACTTCTGGGATAGTCACCACTGAAATGATGATTTTAGGATGGACCTTTTCAAGGATATTTTCATGGAGTCACTAGAGAATAGTATGAGGGGAATTTAGCTACTTATTCTAGCAAACACCTGAAGACCAAATAGCATCTAGAGGTTTGACTGACAGCATGTTCTAAGTCCACCTTGTCTACCTCTTCCTCTTCCTGTGCAACAACTTCCATCACATTCTAGGATTATGCAATTGGACCGAAATTGTAAACAAATCACTCCACTCTTAAAACAGGACACATTGGGCAATGTAATCTCTCGACTACACTTAAATATGGAGTGGTCAAAGTTAGCAGCTCATTGGTGAGTCCTAGGTCTGAGAGTCTCGAGTTGAACAACAACAAGTGCACAGAAATAGACCGGACAATGGAGAGCGAGAGAAAGCAACATATTCACACTGAAACACTTCACTGGGTATGCAACAGATCCATCCTTGTTACCAGATCCAGAATAGCCTTCAGGTAGGCAGCAGATCTTTTGCCTGGATCAATGGATGAGTGGATCATACTGGACTTTTGCACATCTCCAATTTAACGTTGACTACAAAACTTTTCAAATATCTATGAAACCATACAGGATTATGTCCATGGTCAGCCAATCTGAAAGGATAGGAGGCCTCTGAGTGGGTCGCTTGACTTTTTAGAAGCAAATCTTTCCTAAGTCACATGTCACCTTCTTCAGCAAGTAGGAGGACATAACAGCTAAGGTAATACAAGATATACTTATGTCTCAAAAGATGCCAACACCCTCGATTATAGGTCAAATCAATTAGGATTGACCTGGTACAAAATAGTATACCAATAAGGAGTCTCTTACTGTGTTCTATGAACAACCCTTACAATTTAACCCTTCCATTAATGTATTTATTTTGAGAGGCTGGGTGTTGCTTTCAATTAATTTTAAATATGACAAAGAATTCAATAAAATAACCTACTTATCATTAAGTTAGTGTTCGGAACATAAATTTTGACTAAGGCTTGATAGATTTTAATTCAAAACCTGTAACAAGACATTTGTACTACAGAAACAGGGGCAGTTTCAGGCAGGTTGGTAACGAAAGGGTTAATAACAATATCTCAGTTATCAGTGCCTCAGCAACAGCAGCCAGACATTTTTTAGAAAATTGACGATCTCGAAGATCATCTCTAACCCATTTTTTGCTTTTAGATCAGGAATTGCAAGTCACACCGAGTCAGTAAATTTTCTCTCTCTCTCTGTGATTTTGGGTGCTCATATGTCCTAAACTCTTCTTTCTGGTCATAAATATTCTCAAGAGACAGATAATGGTTGCTCCTAAAATTCTACATGCGGACATCCTTCATACAGAGGCAATCACAATAGTCTACTTTGTGACTGGCAGTAAATAGCAGCCAAACTTTCCTCAAATAGCAGTCCACCCTCTTAAATCTAGAAGAAAAAGGGTAACATCTTCAACAGCTTCCATCCATGTCACTGGGTGTTGTACAGTCAATGCTGACCAGGCTGTTTTTCTTACAGTCTCTGACAAATCAAATAATGTAATCCAAGATAATCTTAAATGAGAGGATGGTCATAGTTGGGATGTCTTTCATAAATTGTCTTTTTGACCAAGGTTGACCTGAAGGAAACTAAACACCAAAATTACTCTTTTTTAATTCAGTCATCGTTTCCTTTCCTGCAGGCTGCCAAAATAAACAAGTGGAAAAACCAAACTCTGTAAGTGAATTTAAATCAACAAAGTCGGGTGTTGCTGCTGAATCTAAAGGAATGGTAAAGGAATTTTATAAAAATGGTATGCAAAAACTATTTACAGGTGGGTGTCGACACAAATTACAAGAAACATTTTTACTTCCAATTTAAATTACGTAGAAAATTATTTTCTCAGACTAATCAACATAGAACATCAAATGAATTAAGGCACACACACACACGATCATCATTTAAGCAAGACCGTGGTAAGCTGGCAGAAACAGTAGCGCGTTGGGCAAAATGTTTAGCGATATTTCATTTGCCTCTACATTCTGAGTTCAAAATCTGCCAAGGTTGACTCAGCCTTTCATCCTTTCCAGGTTGATAAATTAAGTACCAGTCACAAACTGGGGTCAATCTAATAAACTAGCCTGGCTACCTTATCTATCCTTGTCCCCTATATATATAGCCCCTTATGAGTAATAAAGACAAAGAAACGGTAGTTTGCTAGGTGAAAGGCTCAGCAGTCTTTCATCTGTCTTTACGTTCTGAGTTCAAATTCCTCCAAGGTCGACTGTCTTTCATACTTTCGGAATTGGTAAATTAAGTACCAGTTATGTATCGAGGTCAACCTAATTGACTGGCCCCTCCCCAAAACTTTCAGGCCTTGCACTTAGGATAAAAACAATAATTATTTAGCATCCATGCTCCATGTTCCTATGCAAAAAGCAGCCAGTACACTCTGTAAAGAGTGTTGGCGGTAGGAAGAGCATCCAACTGTAGAAGCCAAACCTAAACAGACAATTGGGACAGCTATCTAACTTACCAGCTCTGGTCAAACACTCCAATCGATGCCAGCAGAGAAAACAGACTGATGAATGTCGGTAATGGCAGAAGTTTTTCAAGTGTGAAAGTTTACAGTGTATCTTTAACCCTTTTGATACCAACCTGGCTGAAACTGCCTCTGGCTCCATAGTACAAATGTCTTGCTTTCAAAAGTTCTGAATTAAAATCTTCCACCAAACCTTAGTTACAATTTAATGTTCCTAATACTAGCTTAATGATAAAGTTATTTTATTAAATTCCTTGTTATATTTAAAATCAATTAAAAGGAACACAAAGCATCTTAAAGTGAATGTGGTAACGAAAGAGTTGAAGAATTTTTTAAATGAGACAAAAATGTCAGAATAGCCACATATCAAAGACAACTAATAGGTTCCTAATAAACGAAACATTTTACGGCTTAAGCATTCCTATTCCCTACGATACTGTTTAGATTACTTGTCCTAAATCCCAGAGAAGAGAAAACTAGATTAATTTCACAAGGAAACAGGCTTGCAAAGTTGTAAGGAATGGAATGTTGGAGTTGATAGGTTTCCCAAGATCAGCGCTGACAGTTTAAACCTCCACACACAAATGTATGTTGAACGTTCACAGCATTTGTCTTGATTAATTTTGAAAAATAATGACTTTAATCTTTTACTTGTTTTCAGTCATGAGACTTGCCATGCTGGAGCACTGCCTCGAAGAGCTTTTTAGGCAAATAACTCCAGCATGGAAATTCACACGATATTGGTCATCTGTCCAAGGTACCACACAGTGGAACTGAAACCTATTCGGTCTGAGCCTAATAAAGAATTTAATGGCTGCACACAGAGGGCACGATGCCTTGCAGGGAACAAGATGAATATTTGTAGGGAAGTGTAAAGAAGCTGAATGACTTATATTACAGGTACTTTGTCTTTCATCATGATCGTAAGATCCATCTGGGGGGGGGATCTTCAAGCATATGTAGGGAATCTAAGTCAATAGTCCATGGAACCTTGGTGATCCAGAAAGGTAGAACAAGGGTTCCATGAACTAGAATTCCAAATTGTTTATGGCACAGTGGTTAAGGCATTTGACTCACGATCGTAAGCTCACAAGTTCAATCCCCAGTGAGGTGCTGTGTCCTTCAGCAAAACTCTTCATTCCACGCTGCTCTCGTCCAATCAGCTGAGTTGTACCCATATTCAATGGATCAGCCTTCTCTCACTCCATGTCAAGAAGTGCTCAGCCATTTGCCTGTTAACTCCACACGCAAGCTGTTCCATTGATCGTTTCAGATGGGACCCTGGTCGTCGTCGTAACCAACCTAACCATGGGAAAACTTATTGAAATAAAAGATGTCCTTGGTAGTGAAAAGCTCAACCTACTACATCAGTTTTCTTCTCTGTAAAGAAGAAATCTAAAACCATTCGCAAGTGTTGGATAGCCAAGCTCTTTCTCCAATTGCACCTTTCATTCTGCGGGTTGTCTAGCGAAAACCATATTCCTTAGCACGGTTTTTAGTTGCCAAAGGCCTACCTGCCTGCCCGTGTAGCAATCCGTCCAGATATGCATGTTGCCACAAGCATTAAGACTGTTTCTAGTGGCACACACACACACAGATACATAGACATATATACATAGCGATATCTCTACAGAAAACAAACGTGCCTGGGTACGTCAAAGGAAAACAGTTGGCGAAAATCAGAAAGCATTGAGTTTTCGAAGATTACAATACCCTGACACCTAACAGCCGACAAGTGTAATTTATGTCATTCAACAAGTCTGAACACGTGAAGATTTATTTACTGAGGTTAAGAGGTGCTGCACCTTGTTTTTGATTTTCTGAAATGAGTACACTAGTTGGTGGGTGGGTGACCACTGAAAGTGTCTCGCGACTGGAATTTCACACTAGAGTGATCTTTACAGAAACTTGAATCACGAGACAAACAGCCAACCCTGTATGCGTGTGTGAAAAGTCTACGTGAGCATTAATTATAAAAGCTTTAGAGTGCCTTTAGTAAATTAGGAAAGGAACACAGTGGAAATCAAAATGAATACCGGCCCAGGCGCACCTGTTGATTGTAGCACGAACAGAGAAATGTTCGATATTTGTAATAGAATGTATTAGTTGGGAGCTGAGGATACCTTCAATCGGCGGGTTCTCAGCTTACTGAAATCCTACGAGCAAATAGCTTCTGGTAGCAACTACAGACAAGATGTAGGAACTTATTGATGATATCGTATTTCTCTGAAAAGGCGAAAAAAAAAACCAGAGCATAACGCAAGACTGTCTGAACAAGTACACCTGTCGTGAAGCAAACGTTTGTCTAAGAGTTTCTGGATAAATTTGAGTGTAGACGTTATTTTTTTTAAACTAGAGACGGCTTCCTCCGATAAGACTGAAGCAAAGCGTCAGAACAAGTAACATGGAGTTAACCCAGTTTCATATAAACAAATCAGTGAAGAGAGAGAGGGAGGGAGGGGCGAGAATAAAGTAGTAAGGGGAGGAGAAAAGATGAAGTCGAGAGAGGGGAGGAAGGGAGAGAGAAAGCGCAGCAAACGTCAAAGTCAGAAAAGAGAAGAAAAAGCGATAGAGACAGACAAAGAAAGAGAGAGAAGGAAAAGAACGAGAGGTGCAGAAAGAGAACAGAGTGAGAGAGAGGGAAAAGAAAGAGGGTGAAAAGACAGTAGAGACGGAGGAGGAGGAAAGAAAAAAGCTAAGTAGAAAATGAAAGAGAAAATGAAAAGAAAGGGACGAACAATTGGAAGAAAAGACGAAAGAAGTAGAATGATGGAGTGGAAAAGACAGGGAGGCAGAAAAAACGAGATGACAGGAAACAAAGGGTTCGGTTACATTTTTCAGGACTTCGGTGGTTGATAGATCTAGGTTAGGTTCATCCAATTAAAAAGAAACGTTCCATTTTACAATAACGTGAACATTAGTGTAAATAAATAACAGTCTAGGTGCGTGTGGCGAGCGGGGGAAGAGAAACAGCAAAGACTGGTCTCTTAATTCCATTCATAATGGACGAGAAAAATGTGGTGAAAGCCCAATAGACTGTTGGTAGGCAGTGAAGACGAGAGGGAAAAAATAAATGAAAAATCAATCTAGTATTTTACACACACACTTTTGTTTTTATTCTTTATTAGTTTCAATCGTAGAGCGGAGACCAGGCGGGAGCACCACGCAAGGTATAATATAGTAATGCCACATCTCATGCGTGTGTGTGAGAGAGAGAGAGAGAGAGTAGGTCAATGTAAAGTTTCGATAAATAATTATTTCTTTACCAGCCACAAATGTTTACACATCAAGAAAAACATTACAGACAGTACAGAACACAAAATAAAGCCTGTGTGTGTTTGTTGTGAGGGTTTTGGTGGGAAGCAGAAATTCCGTCGCAAAAACAGTAAAATGGACATTTTCGCCTGGGGATTGTTTAATTAACACCATTTGTGTTGTTCAGTTCAAATAGGTTAGAATAGTCAGGAACTGGTTTCGATTTAATCAAGATGTGGTAGGTAACCTTATTCCACCGAATACTTTGTCTTTGAATTTGCTGCGCATTCTTTATAAAGCTTTCAACACTGACGAATATTTTATTTTTATTATTCTTTTCAGGTGGAATATAAAAAGATTTTGCAGGTGGCGGGTATTTAGAGACTGAATTGAAATGCAATTTAAATAGAGATAAACAAAAGGAGGAGAATGACAAGGTGGGGGAGAGAAAGATATTTGCCTTCCATCGATGTTTTAAATGACAATGTAAAGAACAGCGGAGAGTAGAAATGTCAGTGGGTACTTACGGGGAGAGAGAGAAATACAGAAAGAGAGAGAAGTCGAGTGTCGAAATTGATGTTTATGATTGAGAGAGCTTTTAAAAAAAACACCCTCCTATTGTTATCAAGTGAAAATCACATCAAGATTCCCACACAACTACGTATTTAAGATTAATTTCTTCACCTTTTTTTTTTTATATGCTCAAATATTATTTATCCGTTCATGCTAGAAACATTTTCTCTCTCCCCCTCTCTTTCTGTACCGAATTAGTTTAAGAACAAAGGACGCATTCGCCACCCACAGAGAAACTGGTGACACGGAAGGTACCAGCTGACAGAGATATGTATACGTGTGTATAGAATACAATGCGCACAAAAATCATTGTAATTTAAAAGAAAACATCGTTTTCAACTGCAGCAAAGTAATTCAAAATAGAATAGTTTCCTCATACACACTTGGAATACATCCTCCAATCTACACGCACATGTGCGTGTGTGAGGGGCTTGACTAAACGTAATCCCGTTTATATACCAAGTTAATGACCTGGTGTCAATTACAGTTGAAGCCATTTCACTTGACACATATTACCAACCAAGTGTACTACTTAAGGACATGGTCAACTATAGACGTCTCATTTCCTACCATTATGAAGCTACCTCAAATTCGAATTTATTTTTTTTTTAAATCAGAGATAAGCAAGTAGAGCATTGTGTTTGATTATTTGATTTCTCGGACAAATAGTACTTGTTTTCTTTTTTACGTCGAATAAAAAGCTTTTGATGATGGCTACGGCTGAATCTCCTTCGGTCTGACTTCTACTTGACAAGATCTGAGATCGGATGGAACATTAAATAAAGAACGGTGATTCAGAGAGAAAGCATGCACGACTAATCGGTGACAATAATGACCTCAGAGCGCAGCAATTTATACCTTTTGGTCTTTGTTGCTCACAAATGGTTAAACACAGAGAACAAAGACAGACAAAGGAATTAAGCTCGATTGGATCGACTCCAGTGCGGAACTGGTACTTGTTTAATCGATCCCGAAAGGATGAAAATCGACCACGGCGGAATTTGAACTCAGAACGTAGCGACAGACGAAATACCGCTGAACATTTCGTCCGGCGTGCTAATGTTCCTGCCAGCATGCCACCCTATACTATATAATCTATCTATTGTACATTCTAACGTCAAATGCGTATGACACGTGGATAGAAAAATGTGTACGTAGGCAGTGAGCTGAGTATCAAGGCACACCCGCTTACATCGCTACCAGAATGAATGAATGGGGAACAATTGAATACGGGATCAGGCAAGACAAGGATGAGCAATGGAACCACAAAATATGTGACTCAATTTGCCGGCATGCGAGAGCACTGCCTTTAGTGGAACAAATCGGCCCCGGGACTTATTCTTTGTAAGCCTAGACTTATTTAATCAATCTCTTTTGCCGAACTGCTAAGCGATGAGGACTAGGTTGTTAAGCGATGGTGGGGGTGGAGGGGAATACATCCATACGACGGGCTTCTTCCACTTTCCGTCTACCAAATCCACTCAAGGATTTGGTCGGCCCCAGGCTATAGTAGAAGGCTCTTGCCCAAAGTGCCACGCAGTAGGACTGAACTTGAAAACGTGTTTGGTAAGCTATTTACCACACAGCTACTCCTGCGCTCATATATATAGGAATTCCAACCACTACTCGTTGTTTCCGATATCAACAGCTCCTTTCACGGATCCAGGAGTTAAGAGCATTATCAGGAGGAACCACGTCCGGTTTCGGCCCCTACACTTCAACCGTTCGTTTTATGACGTGGCGCCCCTCCCCCACCTTTCGGAGGTGTTCTCAGCTCTGGTGTTGACATCATATTGTCATTCATCTCGACGGGTGAAATGACTGACCAAATCTTCGTTCTTAACTCTGGTGTAAACTAGAGTTCTCTTCTATGCAGCATCGGGGAATGTCGACGGGTGGAATGATAACTGAAAAGGAAACTTTTTTTAATCGTCGACAAAAAGAAAACATGACGTGACAGTGGGAAAAACCAGGTCAAATAATGAAATATTTCTTTATTGCCCACGAGGGGCTGACAGTTTTATTCATCACCAACACCACAATTATAATCGAGTGGTCAAGTGAACGTTTTATATGACGGCACAATGTTCAACTAAATATAAAGGTCAAACAACAGACTGTAATAAAGCGTTGGAAAACAACGAGATGGTCATGGCCTAAATTCCTTCGACTGTAGTTCCACTTGGCCAGAGCTAAGTGAAATGGGAATAACTCGTTAGGAACAGTGGTTAAGACCAATAATCTTCAAGCATTCTTCATTTTAACAACAGCAGCAGTAGTGTATTTACCAAAATACTGAATTCCTAGAACTAAGCACACGAACGCCTTAAGTACTCAAACACGGTTTTGAAGGTGGGGAAAACTTAATGATTGTATGTAATTTTTTTTTAATGGGTTTTAAGGCAAGAAGTAAGAGACCCTGTGACCTTTCCCTCACCTTCCAAGATTGCAATGTGGCCTGTCAGCTAAGTAAGCTGGTGCATTTTACACTCAAGCAAAGCACTACATTCCTGTTGCTATTCCATTTCACTCGGTTGCAAACAAGTCATTCTGCAATGGGCAGGCGTCCCATCCAGGCTGGAGGGGCAGCTGTTATGAGCTCAGTCATTTTAACACCATGGAGACCAAGCAAATTGGCCTTAAGAGTACCAAAATTCAACACAGTCCAAGGGTTAAAGACAATGATGGAAACTGACAGGACAAAGTTATTCCAGGGCCGGAGGTGTGGTCCCAAATGCTTGCTAAGGACCATGGACAAGTCTGCGGGATTCAGTTGGCTAATCTCCAATGGGTCATCATCTTTTAGCGTCCGTTGTCTATACAAGCACGGGTTGAACGTTTTGACTGGGACTGGCAGGTTGATTGGCCACACTAAGCCCCAGTCTGGTTTGGCTTAGTTTCTACAGCTGGATGCCCCTCTTAACACCAACCACTCTGAGAGTTGGAGTATATGTGCCACCTACAAATGTGCCATTTGCATGACACAGGGATTTTGGTGATTTTATGCTTCACTGACACAGATGCCACTTCTCAAACGCGTTTGGCGATTTGGTGTCGCACCGACATGGGTACCACTTGCGTGGCACCAAGAACTACCACAAAGTGTATTTGTTGATTTTTATGTGCCACCTTCGTGGCCCCAAAGACTATCTTGACCGTGGTTCCACTACTCATGGATGTTCCTTTGTGACACCAAGAGTTTGAGCTCAGAGATGTGTATTGAAAGGTGGCTACTCTGCCTGCAGCTGCAGGTATCGCTTTGTTGATTTTTTTTTTTAAGAGGAAGAATAGATTAATTGCTCAGTTGACCACTCAGAGATATGAAACATAAAATGCGATCCGAGTAAGATGGTAAAACATAATTGATAGATACTTCGTGTCAGCCACTTCGATTGCAATGACGTTCAGACATTGGCATGAAGACGTGTTGGAGGAAGAGTAAAATCAATCAATATTTTATTTGATCAACCCCAGAAAAACAAAACAAAGATGACAAAACAAGGCACAAAGCTAAAGTATGTCGAAACTAAATCTGGTGGAGGTTTGCATCAGTAAGGGGCATTCACATAAAAGAAAACTTTTATAAGCTTGCAACTTTTAGTCTCTCCCTCTCTTTCCCCACCTCTCTATCTTAATCATTCTAATGCGGCAAGCTGGCAGAAAGGCTTAGCCGTATTTCATCTGCCTTTGTTTTGAGTTCAAATTCTGTCAAGGTCGGCTTTACCTTTCCTTATTTCGAGGTCAATAAATTAAGTACCAGTCACATACCGGGGGGAGGGGCACAATCTAATCGAATAGCCCCATTCCCTTTGTCCCCTCTATCTTTAGCCTCTTGTGGGCAATATAAAGAAATTAGAAATATGTCAAGCATTGTTCTTCATGTAGCTTACAGGTTTGGTATGACATCCTGTAACTTGCTACTCGAGACAAATCTAACAGATTACATCAGAATAATTAGGTCTCCAGGAAGTAAGTCTATTGCAATATCCAGTTCACTCAAGCAACCACATCCTTTTATACGACACCTCTTCATTTATTTCTTTGGCTCCCTTCACTTTCAGTTTGTATCCCTTCGAAATCTACATTCACAATTGAAACTTTGTAATAATCCAACAACAGGAACTGGCAAGGCTCAGGGGCTTGCACCAGCTTCCACAGGCCGTTTTGGTTGGGTTTCTACAGCTGGATGCTTTTCCCCATTACCGAGTCTACTGAGTGCCTTTTACATGGCACTAGCATCAACAAGGTCACTGGGTAACTTGCAAAATGAAAACCCACTCAGCTGGTAAGGGAGCAGAGTGGCTTCATGCCAGTTGGTGAGAGATATGGGTAAAGTATCCTGAAGCCTAAGTCATCACGTCCACTTTGGTAGTAACAGAGGTTAAAAGCCTTCAAGTTTACTGATCATGACATAACTTCAAATTCTCTGACCCTGCAATTCTCGAGTCAAAATACTTATTTTTCTTTGGTCTTAGAACCAAATTTATTGCTTTCCAACCTTTGAAATTGGCTCTCAACTCAACCCCATCATCTCTAATATTCACTTTTCCATTCTCACATGGCCCGGGTGGAATTTGATGAGGCAGGTTTTCTATAGCTCAAAACTCTCCATACCATCAACCTTCCAAATAGGACGTTTCCCTGTATCTCAAACAGTGTCTTTCACTGAAGAGTTAAAAACAACCTCACTTGTATAACAATGTATTACAACCATTCACATAATACCCATACAAGGGACACACATTCCTATACATGCAATAAGTTCCTTTCAGTTTCCACCTACCAAATCCATTCTCAAGACTTTGGTTGACACAGGATGATAATGGAAGACAATTTATCCAAGGTGTCACACAGCAGGACTGAACCCGAGACCATATTGTTGGTAAGCAAACTTTTCAACTACACAGCCACACCTACTGCTACTTCTCCATGGTCTCATCATGTCCTGCCTGTGACTCAAACTTACAAAAGCTTTCTTAAGTACTCTGTACTCCAAATTCGACAAAGACTAACAAATCTCTCTTTCCAAATCGATATAATAAAATTCCACTCAAGAGCTGTGGAAGGGCAGCACTGTCACAGCAACAACCAAACAGTAAGTATACAAATGCAGTACCAAGCAATGAACAGAGGTCAAACTGTTCCACTGGTTTACAAAACGTTCTTTTGTCAGTGATAGTTTGATTTTCTTCATAAATCCAAAAGACAGATACTTAACTAGTGTTTTATGGCATGAAAATTCTCAGCAAGTAATTTTGAAACAGGTCCTCATTTCACTTGCTGTGTAAACAACAAGGCTGCAGTCATCATCATCAACATCAGTGTTTCATTACGGTCGATGTTTTTTCTTTTCTTTCCAATGCAAACTGGATATTTGCTTATCTGAGTTGAAGCTGGTCTTCCATTTTATATGAGTTTTGATATATGATCACATTCTTTTCTATTCTAGGAACAAGGCCTGAAATAGTGGGGTGGGGCAGTCAATTAGATTGACCCCCAGAAAGCAACTAGTATTTAATTTACCAACTCAAAAGGATGAACAGTAAAGTCGACCTCGGGGGAATTTCAACTCAAAACAGAAAAGATAAAATACCACTGCATTTCAGCCTTGTGTGCTAACATTCCTGCCAGTTCACCACCTTGCTGTATAAAAAATATTACATCAGACACTTCTGCCTGTGTTATGACAGAAAACAATTAGAAGTTCAAAAGAAAACACATGGTAACAATGGTTTCCAATGACTGAAGTGAAGTTCTTTGCTAGAAAATGGTGGAGAGGTGAGCCAAAATGGAAGCAGCAAAAAAATTTAGATAAATATTTTTCAAAATACTGATGCAGATTTGAATCCCTTAAAATGAGGGTAGCCTTGCAAATCTATCTGGGTACATCAATGCACTGATGGGGATGATGACAAGGATATCATAGCTCAGATTAAAAGCACAAATCTGTTAGTTCATGCTACAGATATATACAAACGTATTACAAAGTATATTTGGATGCATGAGAAAGTCATTCTCTGTATTTTGTCAGAGAAAAGACAAGGAAGGATTTTCTTAGGAGTTCAAATGTGCTTCAAATATATTTAAACCGGGACCTAATTTGTATTTATATACATCACTGCTTAGCATCACTACCTTTTGAAAGAATTATATCCCAACATCAACTTTTAACTCTTTAGAGTTCAGATTAATATGTCAAAAGTAATCCTTATTCATTTACATTTTTAAGAATTAATCTGGTTTTATCTTGTAGCTTCAAGATTTGAAAGAAGTAATTGCTTATTTTTAGAATGACATTACAGGGTGGGTATGAGATGCTGGTTCTGGCCAGTTTGAGCATAAAATGAATTGAATATTTGGATGTAACTGGTTTAAACACAAAAGGTTTAAATCTGTTTTATTACCCTATGAGAAGATTATTCTTCGGTTAGAACTTGACTTGAAGATCGCTTCAAGAATTCTCTATTCTTGCAGAAAATTTGTGGTGCAAAAGTTAAAGTTTCAAACCGGCAAAGTACCCGTAGCCTTGTTCCTTATGGATTTGATCATAACATGATACAATCAGTTGTGTACCACACATTTATCCTCAATTGATCTGACATAATATGGGTCAACATTGAGTGAAGGATTCAACTTGGAGCAGAAAAACAAGGCCCAGTGACCATCCCCAATGCTCAGAATGCAATAAGTACAGGTACAGAGGTGTGGTAAGCAGCTTGCTTACTAACCACATGGCTCTGGGTTCAGTCTCACTGCGTGACACCTATTCTAGCTTTAGGCCAACCAAAGCCTTATAAGTGGATTTAGTAGACAGAAACTGAAAGAGGCTAACCATCTATGTGTGTGTGTGTGTGTGTGTGTGTTTATCCCCCACCAGGAAACTGGTGAGTTTGTTTATGTCCCCATAACTTAGTTTGGTCAATGACACCGATAAAATAATTATCAAGATGAAAAAAGAAATTTGGGTCAATTCATTTAATCAAAATTTCAAAGTGCTGCCCCAGCATGGCCACAGTCTAATGAGTGAAACGAGTGGAAAATAGAATACATCAATTGTATTTTATTCTTGTTTTTGTGTTTGTCATTTGACTGCAGCCATGCTGGAGTACCGCCTTCAGTTGATCAAATCGATTCCAGGACTTATTCTTTGTAAGCCCAGTACTTATTTTATCGGTCTCTTTTGCAGAACCACTAAGTGACAGGACACAAACACACCAGCATCAGTTGTCAAGCGATGGTGGGGGGGGGGGGGACAAATACAGACACAAACACATATACACAATATATATATATATATATAGTGTATATGTATATATATATATATATATATATATATACACATACATACATACATACATACATACATACATATATACACACACGACGGGCTTCCTCCAGTTTCCGTCTACTTAATCCACTCACAAGGCTTTGGTTGGCCTGAGGCTATAAAAGAAACTTGTCCAAGGTGCCACACAGGTGGATTGAACCCCAGAGTCATGTGGTTAGTAAGCAAGCTACTTACCACAGAGCCATTCCTACACCTATTTGTAGGATTGGGGTGTGAGGTTGCTTGTGTTTTTTTGTCTTTTTTATAGATTTATGTACTTGATTGAAATCCTCAACAAGGGACCAGCAACAGAGAAAAACAAATAGAAAGGCCCTTGATCCAAATAATGCAGACCAGTGGATTCTTTACAGGTTGGTGGGAGTTAGAAAAAGGGAAAGACAATCAGAATGTTATACGATGGATCTTTTGCAGAGGTGAACCGTGAGTTTGGTGTCAATGAATCTTCTATTCATTCCATTTACAAAGGATGTGGAGAGAATTCATTCATCATTGTTAATTTTGGTGGAGGGCGGGGTGGAACTAAACCTACATGATCAATGGAGATGGATGTCTAGATATATGAAAGCATACGGATTCCAGAAGTGGCTGTGTGGTAAGTAGTTTGTCTACCAGCCACATGGTCCCGGGTTCAGTCCCACCGCGTGGCACCTTGGACAAGTGTCGTCTTCTATAGCCTCAGGCCAACCAAAGCCTTGTGAGTGGATTTGGTAGACGGAAACTGGAAGAAGCCCGTCGCGCATATATATATATATATATATTCTTTCTGTGTGTTTCCGTGTCTAATTGTTCTCCCATCATTGCTTGACAACAAAAAGACACCGATAAAATAAGTACTGGACTTACACAAAAAAAAAGATGTTTGACTAAGGCAGTGCTCCAGCATGGCCGCAGTCAAATGACTGAAACACGTAAAAGAATAAAGGAATTATGAAACCTGGATTTTCTTTTGTGTATATAAATATACTTCATAATGTGACAGCTATTAACACATGTCTGTCTGACCTCGTGGTCAGGTGATTGTTGTGACCGGCTTGGAAACTAAAAAATGAAATGCATTTCAGTTGGATTTGCACTGTTGTTGTTGTTTAGCCCAAGGCCAGCCGCAAGCGAGCAGGTTGGTGATCAGAGCTATTCCAGCTAGCACTATTTCATCTTAGGTTCAAAAACTGATTTTCTTTTACTCGTTTCCCGTTTAGTATTCAGAACATTGTTAAACGGGAAGCTTTTCACTCAAATTCTTTTGAATTAATCATGAATCATGTTATAGCTTTGAGGTTTTTCAATGATGTGACCTTTTTTTAATTTTTAGAATTTCAATGTAGGTTAGGTGTGAGAGGCTGGATATGGCTAGTTCAGTGTTTAACCAGTCGGATATAGCTGGTTTAAAAACTAGAGGGTTAAGAGTTGAGTTAGACAAATCAAACCAAACCAAGTACTTACTTGTAAGTTTGACACTTGTGCCATGCGTCAATTTTGTTGAAGCACCAAATTAGGGAACACAAACAACCTAACACTAGCTGTAAAGGACAAACTGACACACACGTATATGATGGGCTTCCATAGAATATTTGTCAACCAGATCCACTCACAAGGCTTGTAAAAGATACCTGGGACGCCATGCAGTGGGATTGAACCCAAAACTACCCGATAGCTTAGGGAGTTTGTTAACCACAAGCCTATGTCTTTTTTTCCGACTAAATCGGCGGAAGGCGGCCTTTTCTGTTCGCATCTCAGGCCCATGGAATAAACTTTCCTCAGAGATCGTGAACCTCCCACATTTGGCCAATTCAAAGCCGCTCTTGATGCCGGCTGGCAAAAACATTTTCCCAATTTACTCTAATTATTGTTGCTGTTGTTATTACTATTTTTTCTCTTCCTCCTACATGGCTCAAAGTTTGTAAATTTTTTTGCACCAATAAACTTTGATTTGATTCGAACTTTAAAGATGGCTGGGTGTGATTCCAGAAAGATTTAGCTGCTCTTTCTAGCACATGAAACAACCACATAGTTGCACCTATTAACTGACATTCTGTTGGGCTTTCCTGAATGCTAATAACTCGATATTCTCTAAACAATCCTTACCATTTGTACAGCCAACCAATCAACTTCATACCCTGTCAACAGGATGCTCAACTAACCTAAGCTCATAATAGGAATTCTATGACACTTAACTCTTTCCTTACCAATTTCCGGTTGAGATGTTCTGTGTTTCTTTCAACTAATTTTAAATATAGCAAGGAATTTTAGTAAAATAGCTCAATTATCATTAAGCTAGAGTTGGGAACATAAATTGTGACTAAGGTTTGGTGGAAAATTTTAATTCAAGATTTATGAAAACAAGACATTTTTATTACAAAGCGAAAGGCAGTTTCAGGTGGTTTGGTATTGCTGGAGCACAATGGCATAGTGGTTAGGGTAGCGGACTCCTGGTTATTTGATCGCAATTTCGATTCCCAGACCAGGCATTGCATGTGTGTATTGAGCGAAAAACACCCTAGCTCCACGCAGCTCCGGCAGGGGGTGGTAGCGAACCCTGCTGTACTCTTCCGCCACAACTTTCTCTCACTTTTATCTTGTCTGTCCTTATTTGTCCCCTCTATGCATAGCCCCTTGTGGGTAATAAAGAAATATCTATTAAACAAAGGACTGTATTTAAGGAGTTGGATTCCCAACCATGTGACACCAGTGATATCATGTCTTAGTGTTTCTTACAATGGGACCAAGTTGACCAAAGACTTGCGAATGAATTTGGGGGATGGAAACTGAAAGAAGCCCATGTATACGTGTGTGTATGTCTATAGATATACATGCATATGTGTATCTTGCACTTGTTTCAGTTATTAGACTGCAGCCATGCTGGAGCAACACTTCAAAGAATTTGTCAAATGGATCAACCCCTATACTTATTTTTTGAAGCCTGCTATTTATTTTATTGGTCTCTTTGTCGAACTGTTTAGTTCCAGGGACAGACACAATCCAACATCAGTTGTGAAACAAATATATTATATATATATATATATA
>JACXVO010011445.1:579607-590785 GCA_015501135.1 Hapalochlaena maculosa
CCAGGCCGGGCATTGTGTGTGTTTATTGGGTGAAAAACACCTTAGCTTCATGCGGCTCAGGTAAGGGGTGGTGGCAAACCTTGCTATACTCTTCCGCCACAAGCTTCTCACTTTCCTATCTTGTCTGTCCTTGTTTTTCCCTTCTATGTATAACCCCTTGTTGGTAATATTAAAAAAAAAACTGAAATAACACAGACATTTTAGAGGAGTGACATGTATGGAATGAGCTTTTTAGCTTTCACATGTTTCAGTTATTAGATTATGCCCATAGGTGGACACCACTTGGAAGGGCTTGGCTGAACAAACCAATCTCCCATTCTTCTTGTATGTCTGATACTTATTCTATCAAGATTTATTTTTTGCCGAACCACTAAGTTACAGAGGTATAAACTACCCAACACTGGTTGTCAAGAAATAGAGAGACAAATACATGATTGATGGGCTTCCCTACAGTTTCCATCCACCAAATTCACTCACAACGCATTGGATGGCTCAAGACTATAGCAGATGTTTGCTCAAGGTGCCACACAGTAGGACTGATCTCAAAGTCAGGTGGTTGTAATGTAGACTTCTTAACCACACAGCCAGGTGTGAAAAGAAAACGAAAATGCAATTGAAATTCTACCTTAATTGTAGAAAACAACTCAGCAGTCATTCTTAGTGGTTCTCAAAGGGGAGATAATTTAAAAGCTGTAGACATGTTTCAGACTCATTAGATCTCATCAGCATAGCATTACATTAATCAATGAAGATTTCTTTTAAATTATAAAAAGTGTAATTTTGTTCTTGCACCTAAGGTATTTTTAGCTGAACACAACCATTATCTTACACAACCATTACCTTACAACAATTATTACAATAAATCAAGTCAAACAGTAAAAAAAAAATTACAGGTTTACGGCAGGAAGGAAAATTTTAAAAAGATAACTGTTGGTAAAACTTAGAACATAAAAGACTGACTAAATTCTGTTAAGTATCGAGTTCTACACACTATTACTGCTAAATGGAGAACCACAACCAACCAGTGACTGCCTACCTAGTCTCCTGACAGGCTTAACCCTTTCGATACCAACTTACCGGAAACCAGCTCTAGCTCTGTTATACTAATATCGTGTTTTCATAAGTTTTTAATTAAAATCTTCCAAACTTTAGTCACAATTACTGTTCCTAACACTATATTAATGATAACTAAGTTATTTTTACTAAATTCTTTGTTATATTTAAAATTAATTAAAAGGAACATCTCAAAATAAATACAGAAATGAAAAGGTTAAATTGGAGACAATGATCTCTAATTGAACTAAATAAATCTTATCGAAAGAAAAATCGTCTGTTACAAGACATTCCTCTTATTAAGAACTAGTAAACTTTACCTCTTCCTAATAACTAATATCTTTAACATTTTTGCCCAAAAGGGGCCAACCATAACACTACAATTTTTTTAACCGTATGATTTGAGGTTCAATCCAACTAAACACTTCAAGCAAATGTCTTCTGTAGCCAATTGTGTGTGTGTGTGTCTTTGTTGAGCTATCATGTAATAGTTGTGAATGAGCATCATCATCATCATCAACTTTATACAAGTGACGCTATTCATCTCCAACATTCTATGAAAACATCTGGTCACAGAGAAATATCTCCTTGTTTGGAAATGGGCAAGAGTTGGCAACAGGAAGAGCATCCAGCCAGTCATAAAAAAAATCTACCTCAATACATTCTGTCTGACCCATGCAGGCATAGAAAAGTGGATGTAAAAGGATGAAGACTATCTATGACTTTTAGAATCTGACCATATAAGTGCCATGTAAGTAGTGCCGGTGTTAGTGGCATGTAAAATCACCGAGCACGGTTGGAGTAGTCTTTCAGTGCTACGCAATGGGCATCCGTGTGGGTGGCATGTAAAATCACCCCCACACTCTCGGAATGGTTAATGTAAGGAATGGCATCCAGCTGTAGAAACCTTACTGAATCAGACAGGTGATTGGTGTGGCCAATCGGCCTGCCAGTCCTGGTCAAAAACATATAACCCATGCCTACATGGACAACAGATGCTAAATGATGATGATGATGATATTTCTCAACATTTGTATTGCCGTACAGGGATGCAGACTCCAATTTTCAAGAAAATTAAATTAGTCACAATTCGTACATACTGTAATGTATTATGACTAATCATAAATGTTAATTGTAGATGTGTGATAGGCACCTTCAGGGTGAAGGGATTAGGGTTACTATTTCTTTGGAAGCGGTAACCTTACATTTGAAACTTGCAGAAATGTGGGAGGAAGGAAGGTACCTCAAACCTGAAGGCTTACAATAGCATAGACTCTACTGAAAGACACCCAAAGTGCCAGGTAGGGGTGAGTAACTGTGTAATGAATATGGAGTGGGATTTGAACTCAAAACCAGAACAAATACCCCCAAGGCTTCTGAAACACTGCTCTGAGAGTTCCACCACTTTACAGTCTTTGATTAATACTTTTTTTTCATTTATTGCCACCGAAAGGATGAACAGCAAAGTTGACCTTGATAAGATTTAGAAGAGCAGAGTCGAGGAAAATTTGGCTGCTATTTCATGCAAGTCATATAACCACAAAGAAGTTAGCTCGTTGGTTAGCTTTAATAATACTTATAATTCATATTGGTACAAGACCAAACATTGCAGTGGAGATGGTATAGTTAAGATTAATCCCCAGTAAATAGCTGGTATTTATTCAGTCTCCATAGAACTAAAACAGTAAAGCAAGCTTTAGTAAGGTTTTGAGCTCTGGAATCTAGAGAACTACAAATAAATTCCACAAGGCATTTATGCAATCATTTTTCTATCCTGCCACACCTAGCTTTTAAATTCCTATCTAATAATGAAATCATACTCTAAGTGTCATATTTAAACTGTAATAGGTTTTATGGCTATTATACTTGATTTGATTTTGAGTAACGCTATTAGTGTGTTCCACCATGTAATAAAAATAAAAGATTTGTTGTAGAAATATACGTTGAAGAGTGGATGTTGCACAAGAACATAACTGTGTCATAACGGAAAAGACTGTACTTAATGCCAAACCTATAATCATTAACCAATTCCATAAGCAGTCTTTATTACTGCTTCCAGGAGAAGAAAGTCAAGCTATCATGCCTTAATTTGAAAACTTCTTCAAAAGAGTAATCACTGGCAACAGATCGAAGAATTTTATTGAAGAAACATTTACTGAATACACTGTTCATTTTGAACAACATAATTCAGCTTTAGTCTCCCCTTTTCCAATATAATATTTGAAGATGAAAGAACTTTTGAATAAATTTAGACATGAAAGCACACACATACAAACACATGTTCAAATGGAACAAGGAAATGAAAATAGATGCAAGGTTTCAATTAAAAAATATATTTTCCTTTTTTTTTTCCTTGCAATTAAAAAATGATTATCCATATAACAGCTTTTTTTTATTCTTGCATGGCATGGTTTTGAGGACAATAGGTGTCCATACATCTCACCATTAGCCCAACTAACAATCAAAAGGCCAAGATACCTACTTATTTCCCCACTCAAGTCTTCCTTATCAGAATTTTTTTAGTCACTTATCTTTTTACACCCATTCATGTCCAAAATATATTTTAAGTAACATCATTTAACCACTATGGCTCTTTATAGACAATGTTTTTCTGTCATAATATCATTATTATTATTATTATTATTATAATAAGGCAGCAAGCTGGGTGAAATGCTTAGTGGTGTTTCATCTGTCTTTACGTTCTGAGTTCAAGTACCATTGAGGTTGACTTTATCATTCATCCTTTCGGGGGTCAATAAATTAAGTACCAGTTGCATACTAGGTCAATCTAATTGATTGGCCCACTCTCCTCCATATCTGTCCTAGTTTGTCCCCTCTATGTTTAGCCCCTTATGAAGAAATATTATTATTATTATTATGGTTCAGTCAAAAGAAGGAAGCGTAGTGCCCATGGTTATCACATGACTTGGAGATGGCAGGAAAAAGAGAAGAGGCCATGACTGGAAAGGCTGCTTGCTGACCACCCTTTCAATCTATGAAGGTTAGTTACAGTGAGTGAGGGGTTCAAGAATTCCATTAAGGGGTCAATGGCACAAAACGTTTGGGGATCTCCTGATCTAATATTTTGCATGAATGGAGAAGTTACCAATTCACTAAATTTCTTACATTTCTCTGACTGAATAGATTTCCAGTTTCATCTCCACAGAAAATTATGTAACAAACTATTTAATTCAGTCTCAAAGATAAAAACTCCACAAGCATTTTACAGTATGAAGCGTTGCCCTAAACATAAAAATTATTGTTGCAATCATTGAATAAATGTATAAAGTAGTTACCACTAACTACCTTCCTTGTTGCTTACCAAACACTGGCAATTTCTCTAAAGTCATTTGATTTTACGAGGCTAAAAGTTAATCTGTTGGTTTATCACTTCTCCATTAATTAATTAGAGAAAATAATGCCCAACCAATTTAAGAGCAACCTTGATGCACCAGCAAATTGATAATCTCAAGAAAACCTCTGCAGTCAAGTAAAACCAGAAATGTATCTATGACCAGTGCCCACTCATCTAACTGTGACCAATGTCCAACCAATTCACATGTAGCCCTGATGCACCAGCAATATGATATGCCTGAGAGGACCTGTTGTATCAAGTAAATCTGAAATCATAGATATGGTCAGTGGCCCCTGACTGGCTGGCACCTGTGACAGTGACATGTAAAATGGTGTCACTTGAACTTGGCCAAAGCTAGTATCCCCTGACTGGCATTTGTACCAGTGGCATATAAACCATCCACAACAATCTCACATATGGTTGGCATTAGGAAGAGCATCCAGCTGTAGAAATTTTGCCAGACCGGTTTGGAGCCTGGTGCAGCCACTGGCTCACCTGACCTCAGTCAAACCATTCAGCCCATGCCAGCATGGAAAACGGACATTAAACGATGATGATTAAACTGGACTCTAAAACAATGCAACCAAATGTCTAAGTTATTTCATCCAACATTCTACCAATTCTACTATTTATTCACCATAAAATGTTTTATAATCCATCAGGACATCTGTAGAGACCTGAACCTTCTATCTACAACTTGCAAAGACTATCTCACCAGTTACACTATTCATTGTATGCTAACACTCATGGAAATAAAACTGTCGTACAATTTCCTTCTCATAAATACAAGGACATTTATATTTGGTAAGTTACCTTTAAATGGTAATTGAAAGTAACAAACTACACAGGATTATCTCTAAAGACTGTTGTCATTATTCATTATATCAAGGGACCCTAAAGAAAACTAGCTCTCATTAGACTAATGTCCAACTGAAAGTACCAAAAGTACCATTATTTTTATGGAGAATTATACCAAAAACTGTGTTTGCTCTTGCCAACTGGTGTGATATCGGTCATACAATGATATTAGATTATGCTTAGAATAAAAGTAAGCAGCAGATCAAAGCAAAGTGCAAACAACAGGTAAGCTTTGGAATCTGCCATTATTAATTTAGACACTTCTCAAATCTGTTCAAGTTCAAAAAGGAAAACGGAATAATTGTCTTTAGCCGGGTATTATAATTGCCATATTCATGTACAAATATTTATGGTTATGATTGAACTCACAAACTTCTGTTTCACATGTGGTATGTAACTAGGTATTAGGAGTAATTCTGGAACAAATTTTCCAAACTAAAAGTAGCAGAATATTAGTATGTAGCGAGAAGTGAATCAATAAATAACCTTGAGAGACTTGCATTCTATATGGCTGTTGATATATTACACACATTGTTTAAACGGTTGTCTCATACAAGGCTGTGGCAGAAATAAAGGTCTGCAAGCTAATGAAGGAGGAACCATTACATAGTTGCTTGACTTGTTAGAAATAACAACCTAATCACTCTCAAATTACACTAATGTCTTTTTTAAAATGTGGGAAGCATTTTGGATAATGCAGTCTGAAATAAGCGGTGTGAAGAAAGGAAAAGAGGATGGTTAAAGCAAGAAAGTCAATTCCATTAGGGTTACTAAACAACAGAATTAAGATGCATAAAATAGTATTTTGCAAACTTGTTCAACTCTGGTCTTTTTCTCTTATATTTTATCCCTCTCCACTCATTCTTCTGTTATAAAAGCTGCCCCCAACTACTCAGAGCTTATAGTCTTGCAAATTGCATGACCTCATCATCATCATCATCGCTTAACGTCCATTTTCCATGCTGGCATGGGTTGGACGGTTTGACTGAGGTCTAGGGAGCCAGTGGCTGCTCCAAGCTCCAGTCTGGTCTGGCAGAGTTTCTGCAGTTGGATGCCCTTCCTAATGCCAACTACTCCAAAAGTATAGTGGGTGCTTTTTATGTGCCACCAGCATATGAGATTACCAGCGCAGCAACAGCACACGTAAATCAGTCAGACATCGGTTACATTCAGATGGTGGCTTAAAAACATAAAATAGCAACCAATGCATGCTGGCTGCTTTTAGGAAGAGCATCCAGCCGTAGAAACCATTCCAAAGCAGACACACAGTTCTTGGACACATCACATCCTGTCAACTCGTCCAACCCATGCCAGCATGAAACATGAATGTTGAATGATGACATCATAAAAGAGGAGGATAACTGAAGGGGGAAAAAGTCAGCTGCATCAATTAAAAAATTTTTCATCTCAAAAATGTCCACATAGGCACACAGGAGTGGCTGTGTGAAAAGTAGCTTGCTTACTGACTACATGGTTCTGGGTTCAGTCCTACTGTATGGCACTTTGGGCATTTGTCTTCCACTACAGCCTCGAGCCGACAGAAGCTTTGTGAATGGATTTAGTAGATGGAAACTGAAAGACTATTGTGTGTGTGTGTGTGTATGTGCATGCATGTGAGTGTTTCCCCACCATCACTTGACAACCAATGATGGGGTGTTTACCTCCCATCATCTTGCAGTTCAGCAAAAGAGACCAATAAAAGAAGTACTAGGCTTGCAAAGAGTAAGTCCCAGAGTGAATTGTTTGACTAAAGGTGGTGCTCCAGCATGGTATCAATTAAATGACTGAAACGGGTAAAAAGAATATAGACAGAAGAAGGCTTTACTGCTGCAAGCACAACAAATTATTTCTGTCAAATCCTCTTTTCTGGGAATCTTGGCGGAAGACAAATGGCAGCGCGATTTGGAGAAATTGCTTTCTACCGAGTCAATCTCTTCTTAAGATTTCAAAAGCTATCGCACCATTTTGCTGACAACTGGAAGAATAAGCAGGCATGTATTCTACTGACTCTTGAAATAAAGCATGAAGAGTCACCATGATTTTGAAATTTGGAATTCTTTTGTGTGTTAAGTCGCTTGGTTACCAACCACAGGGTTCTGGGTTCAGTTCTACTGCATGGCACTTTGGGAAAGTTTCTTCTGGCAAAGCCTTGTGAGTGGATTTGGTAGATGGAAACTGAAAGAAACCCATCGTGTGTGTGTGTGTCCACCATGACTCGACAACCAATGTTGGTGTGTTTACGTCACCGTAACTTAATGGTTCGGCAAAAGAGACCAATTGAGTAAATACTAGGCTCACAAAGACTAAGTCTTTGGGGGTGCGATTTGTTCAACTAAAGGTGGTGCTCCAGTATGGCCACGGTCCAATGGCTGAAACAAATAAAAGAATACACAAACACATGCAAAATAAAGGATATAGGCAGAGACATGGTTGAGTGGTTAAAAAGCTCCTTTGGTAACCATATGGTTTTGGGTTCAGTCCCATATTGCAACACATCTTTGGCTAGTGTCTGCTATAGCTCTAAGTCAACTAATGCTTTAGGATTGAATGTGGTAGCAGAAACTATATGGAATCCTGTTGCATGAAAGAGTGTGTATGTGTGTGTGTTATTGCTACACAACTTGTGTTATTTTGTTTGTGTCCCCATAACTTAGAGGTTCAGCAAAAGAGACTGATAATATAAACACTAGGTTTGGAATAAGCACTGGGTTGATCTGTTCAACATAAAATCCAAGGGGGTACCCCCGGCATGGTCACAGTCCAATAACTGAGAAAAGTAAAAGCTAAAAAGAATATTCTATACACAAGAAAATGAAACAAAAAAAAAGAAAAAAAAAGAATTATTAATTCTTTAATAGACTTGCTAGAAATATTGGTAATTCCTTGTTACTACTAATTGCCAGTTAAGTATTACTCCAAGGACACATAACATGTTCAACGTAGTTACTTTGTTCTTTGACTGGCCATTTTGAACATTTCAAATTTAACCCAAGGCAATCGTGAAATTTAAGGGAAAAACATACAAATAAACTGAAAAACAAAAATCTAGGAAAACACACACACAGTTTTGCTTTTATTTAAAAAAACAATACAATGTAATAATCTAATTTCAAACCGACACAGAATACTCCAATTATGCAACCTACAAAAAATACCCTTTAACCCTTTTGTGACCAACCGGTCTGAAACCGCCTCTGACTCAATAGTACAAATGTCTTGTTTTTATAAGTTTTGAATTAAAATCTTCCACTAAACCTTAATTGCAATTTGTGTCCCTGACACTAGCTTGTTGATAACTAAGTTATCTTACTAAATTCTTTGTTACATTTATAACTAATTGATACTCAGACCATCTTAAAATAAATACAGTAACAAAAGGGTTGAATACACTTTAAATACCCAACATTCTTGAAAAAAAAATGGAAAAGAAAGTGGAAGTGAGCATTGGCTAATGTAGTCCCAGATAAACCAGGTCTGAAGAAAACAATCTTTGGTCTTGGCTGAACTTCATTCATCATAAGTTTGACCTGATCGTGGGTCTGTTAAAATCAGAGATGACTTGGGAACTAAACTACAGCTGGTTTCTGATTTAAGTGAATAACAAGATTTAGAAGTGGAAATTCTTATTTGTAAGCAAAACATGTCTTGAAGGATGATGTCATTTTGCATGTAAGTGAACTCAGTGAGAATGTATTTTAGGACAGAGGAGGTGTTTAGTGAACCTATCAACCATTTGATGAACAAAGAATATTACAAGGTTCCAAAAGAAAGAAAGAAAGAAAATTAAGAACGATAATAAATTTAGGCATGTAATCAAGACAGTTGTTTCTAAGAAGGAGGAGTGTTGTACTGAAGTTTGAGCACAACATCCTTGAAAATATTTGTTCCTGATAATTTTGTAGTTGATTCATCGCAGTTGCTAGTCAAGAGTGGTGTAAAGGAATGTGGAAGTCGAGTGGTGAGGAACAGATACTGAAAGAATAGTAATACTACATACACACACTAATACTGATACTAAACGGATACAAACATGACTCACGCACTTAGGAAAAGGCAAAATGCTGATTGTGAAAGCTTTTCCATGCCTCAAAGGATTATTTAAGCTGAAGAAAACCTGGTTACTGAGCCAGTGATTCAGACAGACGATCTTTTTTATAGCTGTTCAGCAACTGTACCAGTTCTTCTAAGAATTTGATGCATCAGCAATATAACTTTATACCTGTACATTAAGAAGGGAGGAATTCATTTCAAAGATAGCGTTTATCACAGAGTCTGGCATCAATTGCTCTTGGAACTAAACAGAGAGTTATGGAAGACAAAGCAAGCCATGTCAATGAACTACCACGTAACCATTTGAGAAACAAAGGTAGTTCACATCACGTTACTAATCCCATATTGTATTTATATTATAGTCGATGTATAACATACAACAGTTTCACAAATACTTCAGTTCAGCTATGTGTAAATAGGTATTAAAGGATTCGTACTACACATTGACAACTTTGAATTAAAAATATTCTAACCATAATCAACTTGCCTTTCACTTTCTAATAAAAAGGGGCATCTCCTCCCTTGACATCACAATAAATTAAGGTTTTCTTTCTTAGAGAATTCTGTGTATTTATTATTTGTCAATGCAATTAGGATTCAGAAAAATCGAAACAGCCGAAGTTATGTGTCTTGCAAATGGGATTCAATATTCGCTGCAATGGCAGAAATGTTAGCACACCAGGTGAAATGTTCAGTGGTATTTTGTCTGTCTTTACATTTTGAGTTCAAATTCTGCTGAGGTTGACTTTGCCTTTCTTCCTTTCAGGGTTAGTAAATTAAGTACCAATTGTGTACTGGAGTTGATCTAATCGACTAGGGTCCCCACTTCACCTTGTCTGTCCTTGTTTGTTCCCTCTATGTTTAAGCCCCTTGTGAGCAATAAAGAAATAAACTTATGTATCATTTTGACCACGTGGCCAGTGGTCAGAGCAGCTAAACTTCTCAGCCATGTATTCTTTTGAGCTACTTACTCTCATTGAAACGATAGCGCAATAAATTCACATTTGTAATGTTAGACTTACATTCGACCTCTTAGCATTTAGACCAGTCATAATCAGCCCAAAATATTCTCCCTGGTTTACGTTCAAACTGGCCAGATCAGACCTCACACACCTACCTGACAACGTCATTCTAAAAGTATGCAATTGCATCATTGAAATCTCAGAGCTTCAAGATAATGCCCAATTAATTCAAAACAATCATCATCATCGTCATTTAGCATCCGTCGTCCATGCAAGCATGGGTTAGACGTTTTCGACCAACGTGAATAAATAAGCATTTCAATTAACAAGTCAATCTGAAAGCTAAAGAGTTAAGGTTACAAAAGATACTGAAAATAACTCCTACAACATTCTACATGGTTTCTGAACTCTTTAGGCTCGTATCATGCCATACATTGTAAAAATATCTTTCCTATCTTTTAATTCACATTTGTTCAACCCCGATCACATCACACCATTATCTCATGAGAAGAAAACGTGGCCCCGTTTTAAGAACTTTCTGCTCCCCTCTGTCTGCACCACACACACACACACAAATAAATTCTAGACAAACCAGATTGAGTTCAGTAAGTAAAGCTGAAAGTTAATAGCAGTGACATTATGACATTTTCCTTCAGCAAATTTAGACATCATTTACCATTTCCTTGAAGTGAGAAGAAGCAGCAGCAGAGTAGTGCTGCTGTATAAAACTAATCAAGAGAGAATTCCACTTATCAAATTAGAAATGCTCCATATCAAGATTCTTTTGGGAAATAGTTCCAACAGAAATTTTATACAACTACATAAATAAAACCATATATCTATCTACCTATATATATGTGTGTGTCTGTCTGTGTGTGTATATATATATATATTATATAT
>JACXVO010011563.1:3039047-3049590 GCA_015501135.1 Hapalochlaena maculosa
AACAACTTCACAAGTGAATAGCTTTTTCCTTTTACCAAGAGTCCAATGGCGACTGTATTGTGGTTCGATGGGAATAAGTCTGGAATTCTAGTAGCCCCTAGTCAACAACTCCTCATCTGGCGGCATCTAGGAATCGTGCTTTATTCTGAATGACCGTAAGAGCGGGCCTCGGGGGCTAAATCTGCGAGTGGCCTGGCTTATTCTATTTGAGAGACATACCCTGAAATTGCGAGGCATACCTCTGGCACAAAATATCCATCTGGCCAGTTTATTGCGGCAGCTGCACCTCTCATGTTGCGGTTAAAAATTAAGGAAATTTTTTTCTTTCAAAAACCTCTTATTCTCAGGGCCTGGAACATAGTACCATTCTTTTCAGAAGAAACACAGAGCGACTTGAGTGGCTAACGCCTCTTGTTTATAAGAGGCTCAAGTGCTTAAACATTGGCGTAGTAGCCCTCATCAAGAAAAGACTCCCAGATGAAGGTAACATCAAAGAAGCAGGGCCAAATTACAGCAATTTCTCGAAGGGAAAAATTGCTAAAGAACCACACACTCGTGGTATTTGCCAGAAGATCAAAACGTGTGGATAATCACTATCATGTCGCGATACACGTCAATGAACGACAAATAACTATGCGAATTCCTCGTATCCAAAATAGATTCATAACATAATTTTTTCACATGATCTCACTAACACCTCAGAGAAAGAGGAAAGAGCTTATTTTTCTAACCAGCAAAGTCATACCTTCTGAACTGTACTCCTTGAGGAGAAACTTTTTTGTGATTGCAATACTAGAGCAGATAGAGATGAAAATCTTAGGAGAGGCAGCTTTGGACAACATGGAATCGGAAACTGCATTTTAAATGGTCAAACTCTTCTTAGCCTTTGAGCTGAACATGTGCTGGTCATCACTAACTTTTTCCATTTTACATACCATCAACAGACCGCCTGGAAACAAAGAAAACATAAACACAGTCATATCCTTGATTATATTTTGACAAGAGCTAGAGACAAAAGCGATGTGCACGTTGTCCGCTCTATGTCCAAATTATTGCTGTATCGGCCACAGGTTGACTATTTCATGTCTGCAAATCAAACTTCGCTAACCGACCGAAACAAACTAAGGTATTCCACTTAGTGGCGTCGCTTTAACTGCACAAAGGTACTTTATCCACAAATATATCAAGACATCAAAGAAATCATTGAACAGAACATTACACATCTCTGAGAATCACCATAAGTGGAAGATTATTGGACAACCTTTTCATCACGCCGTGTTGGACGCCGCAGCAAAATAATTGGTTTTTCTTAGAAAAAAACTCAAGAATGTTTTGATGAATAATGATGGGGATATTACGATATTTGAAAACCAGCCATCGACAGAGACTCAGAAAAAATACAAGAAAGCAAGCGCAAATTGTTAGGGACAGATTCGCGCTGTTCAAAACATCTGTTGGCAACAGAAATCGGTGGAGATTCCAAACTTTGAAGATCCGCGAGACATGCTGTGCATCTTTGCTATCACCAAGGAAATTTCTGCTTCCAAATGTTCAACTGTTAGTAGTCGGAATGGTGCAGACGATGTATTTTCAATGATTATATGAACACTTCACATGATTTTCTCTCTAAGACACCATCATATCCTACTCGATTTTGGATGTCGCTACCACCCATCTTGAAGAAATAGTCATGGCTACCAAACGCATAAAGCCTGGCAATGTACTCGGGCTGATCACCGTCCCCTTAGAACTGATCGTATATGGAGGCCCAAAACTGAAGAGCTGCCAACTGAGCCTCATCATAAAAATATAAGAAACAAAGACAATCCATAGAGTCTTTAGTGACATCCTCACTATTTTACAAAAGCAGAGCGAAAATACCGTGTAAACCATCGTGGCATTTCATTGCTTAGCATAAACCGTAAGAACTTCGCATGGATCCTCCTCAAACGCCTACTTGGTATTGCGGAGGAGGGCCTTCCGGAATAGAGTGTGGTTTCTGACCCTGCCATGTTACAATAGACATGATAGTCTGTGTCCGGTAACTGTAGGAGAAAAGCTAACAACAACAACAGCCTATAACGTCCACCATTTAGGACCTGTATGAAGCTTTTGACAAGTCAGCTATGTGGGCGGCCCCCTTAAGAGAGTTGGCCGTCTACGTGGTTTCAATGACAGAATGTTGGGAGGAATTTGTCATCAAACAACCTTCTCTGATCCATTATCCATAAGAAGAGGACTCAAGCAAGGATGTTCTCTAGCACCAACCTGCTTCTTACTGTATTTAGTAGTCGTGCAGAATGAACTTCCACCAGTGATGTACAATACCGCATGGAATGAAACTACTTCAATCTCAGTTGTTTCCTAGAACGACAAAAATATCAACTACCACAGTACATGAGCTGCAGTACGCAGATGACAATGAGAAACCATATGCTTGTGATATCTACACCCTAGACCGATGTTACTTTAAACGCCTAAGACCAATTCCAAATGCAGAAGCTTAAGTATATTCACAACATTTAATCGGTCACCCGGTTAACAAATAATGATATTCTTTCCCGTGCAGGGTTTCCTAGTTTTGAAGCTGCCACCTTTAAACACCGTGTCCACTGGGTGTGCCATGTCCAGCGAATGGACTCATACCGTCTTCCGAAAATCTTGTCTTAAGGAGAACGTGTCTCTGAGAAAAGAACACTTGGCAGATTAAATTAATCTTGGATTGGGTGAACATATATAGATGGGAAGAGCTTGCAAGGAACATAATAGCATGGATAGAGGTTATCTGCGACGGTATTATGGCTTTCGAGCAGGACAGACATAAGAAGGAAGAGAAGAGAAGTAAACGGAAGCAAAGGCCACAGTAAAATCTGCCCCCATGATCTCAACACTGTGGACACTGCCCGAATTTCTTCCAGCACCAGCTTGGCTACGATGACATATACGCCACAAATAAAAGCAATAAATGAGCGCCGACGACGATATATATATATATATATATACGTACATTCACACACACACATTCACACACGCACACACGCATGCACGCACACACGCACACACACACACACACACACACACACACATATAGCATTATTTCTAAATCTCTCTAAAGCACTTTAGGGATATCTAATTTGGAAAGCCAGTGAATGTACGTTTAGACGGTTTTATTAACTTGACGATAAATATTAATATCCAGTACTGCTGCCCGTAATCACATTCAGAAATGTTTACAAATATTGATACATACATACATACATACATACATATATATATATATATATATATATATATATATATATATATATATATATATATATATATATATATATATATATATATATTTATGAGTGTGTGCGCGTGTATGTGTTAGGGGAGGGTGTCCGTGTGTGTTTGTCTGTGTATTTGTGTCTGTCGTTGAGCCCTCGCCACCATGGACAACAGATGCTGGCCTGTGTGCGTCCGTATCACTTATCTGTTCGGCACAAATGACCGATAAAATAAGTACTGGGCTTACAAAATAATAATAAATACGGAGACAAAAAGGAAACAGAGAGAGGGAGAAAGAAAGGAGGCATTCAAAGTGTTTAGTAATTCTGCATAATCACATCCGTTCGTTTATATGACTCACAAAATTATAAAGATAATAAAAAGTGAAGATTTGGTAGTCATCACTGTAACGGTTGGAACTCAATATTGTTCAATGGTGCATGAAAATGTTTATTCCTTTACACTTGTATAGTCAAATTTTACATTGAGTGTAATTACATGCTTTGCGAACACGTTAAATATGAGTAGAAACGTTTTCACTTTTCAGAATGTGTTTTCAATCTCCTCTCGTAATGAACTGGAGGTCATCTCTGCAAATATCCTTGGATGCTTTAGTTTTGTGACTCGGAGGTCGATATGCGCGTCTGCTTTTAATCTTTTAGTATTTCTTTTTCTTTTTTTTTTGGCTACGGCGATTTTGTTTTCGTAATTATTTTTTCTCCCAAAGTACTTTTTCGTAGTAAATCACTTTTCTTTTTCCTACATTTTTATGATTTTTTCTTCGTCCCACATGCTATTTTTTTTCTATTCTTGTAATTTTTCTCCATTTTATCACTTTGTTAAGTGGTTTCAGAAAACATAACTATATCAATCGTTTTAATTTTCTTTTCGTGTCGTACTTTTCGAAACTGTAAAAGTGCGTGTGCGTGTATGTATGTGTGTGTGTGTTTGTCTGTCTGTCTTTGAGCCCCCGCCACAACTGGACAACAGATGTTGGTCTGTTTTTCTCCACGTCACTTAGCTGATCGGCTCAAATGACCGATATCATAAGTACTGGGCTTACAAAGATATAATAAATATGGAGACAAAAAGGAAACAGAGAGAGGGAGAAAGAAAAGAGGCAATCAAAGATTTTAATAATTCTGAATAATCGCTTCCATTCGTTTATAGAACTCACAAAATTATAAAGATAATAAAATGAGTAAAGGTTGGAACTAAACGTTGTGATTGTTCCACTCAGCAGTAAGCTAAGTTTGAACATATCTGTTTTTCCAATCATTCACTTATTTATTTTTCCTATAAAAGACAATTTACGGAAAGGGATGAGAATAATAAAATTCGCAGTCCTTTTACAAATTTATTGAAACAAATTATATAAGTACTCTCTTACATATGAGAATGAGAAGATATATTCATATTTCAACGTGATCACGTTGTCGTCAAGCGGTTTCCTTTTCAAGGACGTCATCTGAGGAGTAATAGAAAACCTGCTTGATTTGAGCAGAGCATTCGATACCGTTAATACAGATGCTCTGAAGCTATAAACATAGATCTTAGAAAAACATTGGCTGCTCATAAAATATGTAGATATACTCGGGACTTTGTATGAAGATATGAAAGCTAGAGTTACGTTTGCTGGTACAATCTGAAACTTTCGCCGTGGAAAAAAGAATATGTGCAGAGACGTATCCACATATTTAGTGCTAATAGACATGGATACGGCCATGGGAATCTGAAAAGGTTAATTTTAGCTTGTAGGGGATACTGTACCTAAATTTAGGAATGAGTAAAAAGAATTAACTGGCATAGTGGTGAATAACCGGTGGTGGTTTGTGCAAAAAAAAAAGAAAACATACGTTTTGTGTCTATTAGCTTTAACCGTAAGTAAAGTTTAAGATGTGTCAGAATAAAGGGGAACTTACTTCAGGCTTTAGATGTGGTTTTGAGATTGGGATCTGCGTCACATATTTTCGCAGCGAGAATGTCCTTGGACCGTTGCCTCAAAGCCAATGATGAAAGATACAGGGTTCGATCTAAAGAACGTGTATTGTGCCGTGGGGAAATTAATGTTGCCGGATGGGCCCATACAGTAGCGACCGAACGTTGCAACGATGTCATGATCAAGTCTTTGATTGAAGTAAATGGATGTTTCTTTTAATGACAGGATGAGGTGTTTGAGACCCATTACAAGCATTTCACTAAATGGTTGCGGAGGAGCATCACGCTTGACCATGAAGAAATTTTACCGGACTTTCTGACTGGTGTTCCCCGTTTCTCGGCATGACAGGTTGAGTGCCATGTAGGTCCAATTACAGCAAGGTAGATGATGGTATCGCTGTCCAAGTGCTCCTGAGATTGGCTGCTGAGTTTCGATGGTCTAGCCTATGTGTTTTACAAAAATATGCCTCGCTTGTTCTGGCACCTACTGACCGACATCTTCGTCTTCTGGCACTAAAGGAGAAGAATTCCAGATCTGCGAGCCAGTAGATGCTGTGTTGATCATAAACCACCCGAACATGGGGATAATATAACTCATTTTACTATAGTTGAAATCCTTAATAGTTGTTGCTCCATAAATGAAACGAGGACCTACACTGGGGTTTTGTCAATTAAAGTGCCGTCAAACACTCCAGCTACTGTCTTGGGCTACCAATCCCGGCATCAAGCATTCCTCTGCAGATTTTTCTAGTGGGTTACTTGAGTGTATGTCAATTTATATCATGGAGTAGGTTCTGAAATTCGATAGAAATAAGTTCATCAATCTGTTCATTAGACTTTCGGACCGGGTACATGGGAAACTACCTGAATTCTCTCACTTTACAATACCATCGTTCAGCTTTGACTGATCGAAGTGAGCTGTCAAGACAGAAAAGTGTGGGCGCGTCAACGTGCCTAAGAGGAAGGCTGGGCAGAAAAAGAAAACTGTATCGCACGCCTTCCTTTAGTGTCCGGAATTATGAAAGCTTATATCGTTTTTGTAGAGCAGCTGTTTTCAGGAATGAGAGAAATCTATTATCAAGATTGTAGCGCCTTGTTACCCTACTACAGAAAGGGAGGGTTGATTTTCTGCGTAGTTGCAATGCTGAAAGAAAAAGAATGGAAGACGCCAGTAAGAGTGATATTGATACGAATATTCGTCTCAGGTCAAGGCATGTTTAACTCATTTAATTACCATCTCCAGGTTGAAGAACAGTTAGATATCACAGGATATATTCGCGAAAGTATGAAAGCCTGTAGCGAACTTGCTTCGAGTGAGAAGAGCCGGGTAAGTGGGGTCACAAGGAAAAGAAAATACTCGAACATGGTAGTTGGGTGTCTATCCCTCGATTGTACACATGACCAAATCTACAATTAAAAATAAGTTTTCAAATGTGTAAATTTGAACATTCTAAAAAATAATTCCTAACCTCACGTAATTTCTATATTTTGATCCGCATCTTAATTCAAGGTAAATCAATTTTATACGCTTTATGTTTGTCTTTCTCATCTGTGTACGGCCATCATAGCCGAGTACATTAAATAAAGAAGCTTGTTTCTGGTTCACGCCATCGAATGTGACATATGGTCTCTCTGTAAATTTCCTTCTATTAATTATGTTAACCTTTGGTGAATTATTGTCGGAGAGTCTTTTTTGTTGAACCTTTGCCTGTGGACAGGTTTCTTAAACAGTTCTTTATTTCCTGGTAAACGAGAATTAGATAATTTTCGGCGGTCTTTTGGTAATTTCGTTCTTTGGATTCTTTCCGGTTTACATACTGTTATTCTCTGGCCTTTGTAGATCTTAGTAAGCTGCATCGCACCTACAATCAGGTGAGGGATTGAACTGTGGTTCTTTTTGTGAGGAAATAATATTGTAGAATTATTGAAATATATAAGGATAATCTAAATTACTTGGAGAGAAACAATACACTTTCCAGTAACTAACACGTGAGATTTCATAAGATATTACTCGCGAGAGGAAAACGTTCTAAACTTGTATTTTGTGTAGTCTTATTTATTTGGTTTTTGTGCGACTTTATCTCAAGTGACAGGTCAGAGGAGATTATTAAGGAATACTGTTCTCTTGAAGAGAGCAATACTCTGGAGGTTAAACATATCACCTCTCTCACCCCGAAGTAATGTAAGGCTTTGCGGCTGCAGTCGCTGTATCAAATGGGTAATCTGAACATCTTATTCGGGAATCCTTTTGAAATGTATAAAAAAATGACTGAAACAAAAAAAGAAAATGTTAAATACAGTCTCTCATATACCACCGAATTAAAGCATTTGATATCTAACATTAAGAAACACAACTCATGCTTCCAAATGATGTCGCACAACGTAGATATTGTAACAACTAAATTCGTGCCAACATTCAAAGTGAAAGGTCGAAGTTCAGATAAAACCGACTCACTTCTAGTTGATGAACATAAATTCCTACAAATGTATTTCATCGGGGATGACAAGGATAAATTGAATAAAGGCTGCAGAGGTTCCACCGCCAGAATTGTTCATTGTCTCCCAATTGCTTGAGCTTCTACCCGATAAATATAATTTACTGTGTTTGTTCAAAACTGCAATTGACATGATGTCATATTATACACACAGGAATTTTATTCATGCTGACAAAACACCTGCTGGTGAACATGTGCGAAAATTAAAGTCACCAACTATTAGACGAAGGGTCAATAGTTATAGTCGGAGATCCATTCCAACCTAGATATATAGTTCTTCATCGGAGAAACGATCAATTGACAACAGATTCAGAAACGCATTAATGTTACAATACCCTGCAATATCCAATCACTTTTCAGGCGGTTCCAAAGGATATGGCTTCAACTTTAAGATGATATATCCATTCATTGGAACAGAAAGAAATATGAGATGCAGCGCAATAAACAACTATTCATACCAATGAATGTTGCATGAGATTGAAGACAATCACATTTTCAAATGTCGTCAATTGCTTCAACTATATATCGTAAATGTATATATTGGAAAGTCGATAAAAAATATTAGATATTCATCCGTTTGAATAAGACCAACGTTTGCTCTTAAGAATACGTTCATTTGTGAGATGCTACTCTACATGATGGTAATACATCTAACGTTGAAAGACTATAACGATTTTGCCATCTTCGTATACTGGCAGTTCACGTCATATGCATGTGTACACTCAATATGCAATTTTGTATTCACCTGAAATCCAGCTAAGGACGTTGTAAAACAACTCTTATTTCCAAGACAATCGCCGGCAGATAAGCTTGATATCACCGCATGTGTTTTCAATCAGGAGCTAAAATCGCTTATGCATTTCATGGTAGTACATGCGGTGTTTTTATATCTTTGTGCTACTGGATATTCTCAGTGAAATTAGCAAAAACGAGGATTGTCACACGCACACATATTAATCTGGTTCTATAACAATTTCACTTCAATAGCACATAGCTGATTACATTTTACGTCGAATACGGAAATATGAACATTGGATTTTACACCAGAATCATAAAGATTTTACACCACAATTTTAAAGAGTGAAGGTTTGTGCATAGAAGTAGCGAACAAAGTTTTCAAACAATCGGGCGTGATATCACCGAATCGATTGGCTGCTCCTTCGATCCATGTAGAATTGGGTCGTCAATAGAATTAAAGCATGGGCGATCTTTTCTCGTATGTTCAATCAAATATGCCTATCTTAACGCTTGAGTAAAAAGATATTTATGATCAACTAATATACACTGTCAATAACACTGTTGGAAATATCTTCTTTTTTGGAGGAACGGGTAAAAGGTTCTTAATTCCATTGATTTTGGCAGCAATGCAATCTAAAATGACAGTGCCTTCGCTCTTGCATCATCTGGAATAGCTGTGACATTCGTACCAATTGGAAGATATGTTCATTCCGTTTTGAACTTGCCAACGGATATGCAATTAATTGAAACACCTAGGTGCAACATTTCTAAAACATGTGGAACAAGAAAAGGATTGCAGAAACGCAAATCTATTGTTAGGTATGAATGCACAAAATCACACAAAAAATTGCTGTATTCTCTTGATCGATCATTGCCTTATTTGTGTGGGAATGTCAAACCATTTGGAGACGCATTAATATTGCTTGCAATAGATTATAGATACAAATAACGTATAATTCCTCGATTGACAACAGTGAACGAAATAAATGCTTGACTGAAATACTTTACTTTGTGTCTACACGTGAAGATATTAGAATTAATTACAACTATTAGTCTCCAGCTGTAAAATGATCGTTCAGCTTAAAATTAGAAACAGAAAGGCGCAGGTTGATCCGATGTCAGGAAGAATTTCATTGACTCATACCTACTGAGATTTAATGACATCAAAGGAAGAATTGTTTGAAAGAGGATTTTACAATATTGAAGCAATTTATAAGAATCACGGTTGGCTATGTGAACGATTATTCACGTGGTGAAGATCATAAGCGTATATAACATTATCAATGCTGTTCAATATAACATTGAGGTCACATAAAAGTCCGTCCACTCTGTTCTAGACACAGATTAAGCAAATGAAGCATTGCTAAACCTGTAGTATTCGCTGTATATAGGAAGAGAAGGAAAACTTGAATATTAGGGGGCGTATTTTCTGCACATATTTCCACTCCGTGGAATCCCTCTAGTACTGAGGTCTCGTATTTGTCGAGGGTAAATGACTAGTACATTTCATACAGTAAGTTTTGTTTTATCTATATAATATTAATTAGATGATTGACATTACTTATTGACAGTGGATACTATATTCGTTCCAGAAGATGTAATGTGATTCATTATTGCAGTAATCTGTTGTCATTTGAATCTGTATTATGAGTCTTCAAAGAGGATGGTGTAACATTCACAATTGTGGCGAGCCAATATTTTCGTGTTGGTATAGGGATTGTAGTTGTCAATCTGGCATTGTTTTGAAGAACAATGTTTGTCTTTCACATTTGACGAATTCGAAAGGTTGTGTTTTATTAGTTGTGAGATGTTCCGATGGGTGGTATCATAACAAGTAAGATTCTTCTATTGTGGGTTGTAATAATAATAGTAGAGTATTGGGTGACATAAAGGATTTTCCGTTTTTCGTATTTCTTGAATACTTATGGAATTGGTAGTCCCTCTTCTGTTGTTTATAAAAATTAGTTGTTATCGTTTGCTTAAGTATTATTTGTCTTCGCTCCTGGAAATGTTGGTTGTGAGTTTCCGGGTTTGAAACGTTTGTGCAAAATATTAATCTTATTTTAACTGGAATATTACTGTTCCTTGTTCTTTGGAATTGT
>JACXVO010011678.1:249923-266165 GCA_015501135.1 Hapalochlaena maculosa
GGTACGAAAATCTTATGAATATATTATCTAGTTAAGACCTGATATCACAGAAGTATTGATGTAGATAATTTCTAAGGTTAAATTATTGGCCTAAATTTAGTTTATCAGAAGAAAATGTATGAACATCTGGTTACTTAAGTATATATTAACCTATTTGAGTGACTTTCCTTTTCCATTCCTCAAATTGAATGGACAAGTACCAACAATATTTTTAATGTTTTAACACTCCTTTGGAACCACACTTCATTTTAATCATCAGTTCACAAGTGAAATGATGAGATGTAGATGTCTTTAGTTTAATATTGCGAGGATTCTAACAGCTGTTTGCATCTTCTAAAAGCTAGGCATTTAAGTAAGAAATATTATATATATACATATATATCATGCAACTCTTTAAAAGTCTTCTTGAAAAATATCATATAAAAATTTGTGCAATTACATTAGATAGTGACATTTAACAATAGCAAACAATGAACATTACTTATTCTAAACAAAAGATAAAAATGGTAGAATTCATATCCAGGACAATGTCTATGTTCAAAAGTCCAAAGATGTTGTGACTGGATCATCTTATTTTTTATAATAGGATGTCAGTATATTAACATCTGACTATAACAAAGTATAAATATAATTTTATTCACGTTTCAAAAGAGAAAAAAATATGTATGAATTCCTCATTTTACCAGAATAGTTCTATGTTCCAAGAATTGTATAATCTACAGACACTGAGACAAACTATATGAGAATCTGTTTTCAGCATATGACCCCTAACTGACACAGTCTTT
Source organism: Hapalochlaena maculosa (assembly GCA_015501135.1). NCBI lineage: Eukaryota > Metazoa > Mollusca > Cephalopoda > Octopoda > Octopodidae > Hapalochlaena > Hapalochlaena maculosa. The sequence goes on from JACXVO010011678.1 coordinate 250,709, forward strand.
CTAAAATCAATAACCTACTAGAAATAGTAGCTAAATCTGAAAAAAATGTACACAATTGATAATGTAGTCCTAAGTGCACTATACCATGGGAAAGTGCTGTCTACAAAGACTCAGGGTGACTAATGCCTTGTGAGCGAATTTTGCAGATGGAAATTGTATGGAAGCTCATTATTATGTTTATATGTGTATGTATCTTTGTACTTGTACCTAGTCACTACTTGACAACCAGAGCTGGTTTGCTTGCATCCAAATAAATAAGCAGTTCAGCACAGATTTAAAAATGAGTAGTGGGATTGATTTATTTGACTAAACATTTAATAGTTCTCAAAAGATTCAGACTTAGGGGAATATTTGGTAGCAATTTCAAGTGACTATGTAAAGGTTTCCTTGTTAGCTTCAATAATTTTTTTTCTTTTCATTGGGTGAAAGATGGTTATAATTATTGTAAATTCAAAAATATCTAAGATTTACTGTAGATGAAACTTAAAACAAAAACAAAAGAAATTATGACTAAGTTATGTGAATGCAGTAAATTATACAAAACTTGATAAACATTGGAGTTTATAAGAACAAAACTAAAATACTCTGATATGTAAACAAATATAATAATGTTTATTCCAATTTAGATTTCAAAATGTTAATTAGGCATGTATATATCATTAAAAAAAAGCCTGTGTTATGTAGTAGTTATTTAGACAAAAGCACTAAAGTGAAAGACTTATATAGTAACTAGTGCAAGCCTTACATCATCTGCTTTTGTAGTAGCTGAGTGATGCAGATAATGATTTATAAACACAGGGAGACTGAATGAAACAACCCAGTGACTCAGTCTGTCATTCAACCAACTCCACCACCAAGTCATACAGAATAAGTTCCTTTCTAGTTACTGCAGATCTCCAGCCTTGATTCCTCATAATTCACTGCTGTACAATAATAACAACATATGTTTAATGCATGCACAGTTTCGTGATGAGAATCTCTTTGTAATCAATATAAACAGCAATTCTGGAAACCTCTTCTCATTTTAGAGATGGGCTTATCATTAGTTAAGCCTTCATTATTTCATAGATTTATATCAGAATGCTGCTTTATTCCCTTACATTTTATTTTATTTAACTCATCTCTCTTATCTTTACCACAGTGGTTAATAATGGTGATGACATCAGTTGTCAGTGATAATACTTTCCTGCCTAATTTAATTAGCTCAATGAAAAACTCCAGTGTCTTTGCTTTTTTAAAAAATATTTTTACTGAAAATGCCAATAAAATGCAAGCTGTCTCTCACAACCAACAACTACTGGACACATTGAAGTGTCTTCTCTTAATTCAATATATTACATTAGTTTATGTACTTTTGAATTTTACTAATACTATATGGCTTTTATTCAGTATTATCTCTCCTCCTTCCTTCCAATCATTCATACCATGTCTCAACACTGCCTGTCAATTTTTGCTTTTATTTCAAACGACTAATAAATAATAGAGATAATACTCTATTATAATTTTAATCAATCATACTGAACCTGGTACTTATTTATAAGATTGGTACTTGTCAATCACTTTCTAGAACAGCAAAATTATGGGCACCAATTCTTAATGAAAATGAAATATTCAGAGCCATTATAACCCTATGACTTTCAATAAGTTCAAAACTAATCATATTTACACAGTAACATTATGGAAACACCGGAAAAAACTCAATTATTTGGATAGAAGATAAAACACACATGACTGCTCAAATATAACTTTGTTTTTTAATCAAAAAAGTTTGCTTTTTAACAACATAGTTCTGGGTCCAGTCTCACTGCATGGCACCTTGAGTAAATGTTGTCTATTATAACCTCAGGATGATCAAAACCTTGTGAATGAACTCAGTGGATGGAAATTGAAAGAAGTCCATTGTATGCATGCATAAATGTGTGTGTGTGTGTGTTTGTTTTCTATTACGGCTTGACAACTGGTGTTGGTTTGTGTATATCCTTGTATATATCCTGAGAGGTTTGGCAAAAAAGACTGGTAGTACCAGGCTTAAAAAACAAGTAAACTAAGTACTAGGATCAATTTGCTTGACTAACATTCCTCAAAGTGGTACCCTGGTATAGATACAGTATAATAACTGAAATAAGTAAAAGATAAAAGATAAATTACAAATCAAATATCTAATCATTAATAATCTTCATTTTGGGACAGTAAAAGTTGGTTTGAAGAATGTTCAATCAAACTTTCTACACTTTCTACAGATTGTACAGTTAAAGTGGATCAAATAATAAGAAAACTGCAGATGAATTAACTGAAATAATTGAAGAGTCCTACTCTTTAAAACAAATTTATAATGTTAATGAAACCAGTTTATTCTGGAAGAAAATGCCAAAGAGAAATTAGGAAAATTAGGAAAAACAACAGATTCAAAGCATCTAAAAACTGAATTGTATTATCTTTATGTTGGAATGCATTAGCTGACTGCTTTGTGTAACCATTATTAATTAATGGGCCTCTTGATCCACCAGAAATGAGACAACCAAGTTAAAATGCACTCCTAATTCATTAGCATGTGAATACAAACTCATAGATGCCTGTTGCAATATTTGAAAGTCAGCCTCTATAAATATTTTGTTCTCGAAGCTGAAATTTATATAAAACATTGTTTTTTACTAATTGATAATACTCTATCACATCATTGTGATTTAGAACACAAATGTTAAGTTCTATTTTTATCACATAATATTACATCATAGATCAAAGTATAATTTGTAATTTAAAGGTAATTATATTAAATATACCTATAAAAAAACATTGGATGATATGGTATGGGATAAGTTTAATATTCTTTATTGTATGAAGATAATTGCTATAGAAATACATGAAATATTAAAAACTTATCTTAAATGCACAATGGAATGAATGCCATTTTAACTGGATTAGTACTAAACAGAAGTGATGGTGAAACACAAACACTTGCCGATTCAATAGGAATCAAAGGATTGGATAATTTAGGAGAGAAACATATTGAAGTATTGTGCTATATTTTAGAGACGATGAATTCTGTACATTATTTACACTGGATGGATATGTGTCCTCATCTTGTTTATTGTTATCAGCTGATGTACCCTCCAGTCTTCATCAGGTTGGAGTTTTCACCAGGACACCTGACGAAGGCTGAGAATACATCAGCTGAAATGTGATAACAAAATACCAGATGAGGACACATATATCTTTCCAATATAAATAATGTAAATAATATATATAAATATAGTTTGTGGGTAGAAGCTCAATGAACAACATTTAGTAGACAGCGTCATCAATATTCCAAAGGAAGAAAACAAATCTAGTATTGATAAACCGATTATGCAAAAATTCAAAAAGATGGATTAGAAATGAAAAAAAAAAAGCTGGAACCTTATTTTATAAAGAATGGTCCTAACTGGAACAGTTGAAATTTCAAAGCAAAATAATGATACATGAAAATTTTGATCAGAAAGTTATGGAGCACAAAGTTATATATCTCATGCAACAACTGGTGATATTGAATACAGAAGGAGCAAGAAATAGTAATGACTGTACTGGTGGATTTTCAACAAAATAAAATAAGAAAAGAATCGTTTTAATATCTCCAAGTGAAAATGATAGTTATAAAGATAAATACTGCATACAAAATCGATTTATAAAAATCACCACATGATAGGTAGCCAAGTATTTCCTTTACATCAGTGCTTCTGTCCTCTTTTTTGTTATTTCCCTTTCTACTTCTTTTGATCTCCCACTTCTCTTTGGTCAGGTAACCATGTACTATAACAAGACACCTGTTTCTGTCACACTAACCTTTCATCACTTGATACAAATTCTCTCTTCCAATGCTCCCCCACTCTCCAAATTCCCAGTTTTGCAAGTTACCTGGTGCCCTTGTCAGCACTGGTGCCATGTAAAAGGCACTCAACCCACTTTCCAGAGTGGTTGATGTTAGGAAGAGGATCCAGCTGTAAAAACCATGCCAAAACAAATACAGTAGCTTGGGGTAGTCTTCTACTTGGCTGGTTTCAGTCATACTGTCCAACCTATGCTTGCATAGAAGTCAGATGTTAAACGATAATGATGATGATTAACTGAAATGCAGTTAAGCTTTCCAAAATTTTAGTTGATATTCATCTTGATACTAATTTCATTTGTTAGACCATTAAGCCATGGGATACAATAATATAATGGAAATAGCAATAGTTTTCATAGTAGTGAAAACATAAACATGGATGCACACCGCCACATCTGTATTTCAATAAATAGTTGTTTAAATTTTGCTTGTGTGCTCTCTGTGAATAATATCAATATTATCTCTCTCAGTTTACTCAGTGACTCAAGGATTCAACTGACAATATAAACTGAGAGACAACTAGGTCATACACATTCACACACAGTAAGCTTTTGCATCATTTCTGTCAACTGAGTCTTACTCACAAAGCATTGGTCAGTTGACAACATTTGCTCAAAATGCCATATAGTAATGACCAAACCTAAAACTACTTGATTGCCAAATAAACTTGTTATCTACACACAACTGACTTGACCCAATAGTTTAATAATAAATAATAAAACTAACACTAATATTGAGTCAGTGACTTGTCCAATTAATTTATCATTTTTAGTTTGAGTACAAAACACTAGAGTAAGTAGAATGACATATGAATCCACTGGTCTAGGCCTATTATATTCGTTGAAAGTTCTTTTCCATTTCATTCTGTTTAGGAATTGTTTAGAGTAGACTATATTCATTTTCCACATATTTTAATTTTTAGAATATTGTTTTGCAGATATGTACATTCCTTTGTGATGTACGATAAAAGACAGTTTCAATTGTTTTAAAAAACATTTAAACTGTTCTTGTAGGCAACACATAATTACGTGCTTCAATGCGAGTGAATTTTCTAGAAATAGTATATTTACATTGAGTTCCATCAAAGAGCAAATATTTTTCAGTATTAAAAAGAAAATAAACCCTGTGAGTGTGGTGTTGTAATTTGTGTTAGTAAAACTTGACTGGTTGAAGTATAACAAACACAATATATTTGAATATGCACATGCTCAGCAAGCAAATAGTTGTTGGAGCAGAGAAAACTTGACCACTTGTTATAAATTTTGTTATTTGTCAACTATTGTCTTTCAGTCAGAACTGAAATGTGTGAAAATAAATGTACATGAAATAAATGTACATGAGCTAAGCTAGGTCAGCACACACTAAAATTACATCAGTCCTCATACAAATCCATTCCACCGATAACACAGTTTTTTTCCCCATTCAGCACTTAATTGACAGTTCTGGTCTCAATATATATGCACGATTGTACTTCACATGCACGATAAGGTGTCTTCAGCTACATTCTTGTGCTTTGTATTTCATAACAGTGAACACTATACATCCAATGGATCATTGTTGTCTTAGTTTTTTCCATTTGTCTTCCATTTCAGCCAACCTCTCACTGTCATGCAGTGTCACACTTCAAACACAAACAACAATGTTTTTCCTTCAGCATGGACATAGAGAAAGATAGAAATTCTTCAGTGACAACATGATTTTGTTTCTATTTTCTAGCTAATATGCTCTTACTCCAACAATTTCCAGCATGAATTACATTTTTTAAGTAATAGAAGCTATTAACTATATCTACTGAGCCATGAGAACAGCTTATGGTATTCATTTCCTAAGTGTTCCTTACTACTAATTTTTTACAAGTTATACTTTTAAAGTCTTGGTTCTCAGTCAGTCTGTCTGAAATTCTACAGCAAAGTGCTTCATTAAGCACATATTAAATTTCTAATTAAAAGTAAATTCTAATTTTTGTATCAGTTAGCAAATTGCATTTCTATGTTAATTATTTACACAATTATCATGAACATCATTTTGATGTCCACCTTTCTATGCAAACATGGATTAGATGGAATTTTCTGAAGCAAATTTTTTTTATAGTTAGATATCCTTCTTGTTGCCAATCCTCATGTGTTTCCAAGCAAGGTAATATTTCTCCATGACCAGACACATTTACAAGCAAGATTGGAAATGAAAGACACCACTTTCATGATGGTGATGCATATTCACAATTATCATGGCACCCGTATCAGTGGCATATAAAATCACTAAATCCTTGTGTCATGCAAATGGCACATGTGTAGGTGGCATGTAAAAACATACCCACTCTTTGAGTGGTTGGTGTTAGGAAGGGAATCAAACCATACTGGAACTCAGTGTGGCCTGCCAGTCCCAGTCAAAACGTCTAACCTATGCTTGCATGGACAACGATGATGATGATGATGTGAAGGCAAGGGGACAGCACACACATACATACACACACAATGATGGGCTTATCAAATCCACTCACTATACTTTGGATAGCCTGGGGCTATAGTAGAAGACACTTGTCTAAAATGCTACACAGTGAGGTGGAACCAGAAATTATATGGTCAGGAAGCAAACTTCCAACAGCTAACACCTGCACACTAGATAATAGCTAATTGTTTTTGTAACTAGTTAATGATTATATCTTAAGTATTTTTTAAAGAATATTTTAGATTGAAGGAGTTTTAGAGAATTAAAAAAAAATGCAATACAAAAGATTTTGTGTATTTAGGTTCCAAAAAGCTATTTCAAGCAATAAGGGATAAAACAACAAAAACAGCTAGGGAGGCAAAATAGAGGTAGGCTTATAGATGATATAAATATAACCTTTATTTCTAAGAAACAGACAGTAAAAGGTGTGCCAACTGAAGATAAGGTTAGCAGTGGTAAATAAGAAAATTTCAACATAACATTTAAAAAGAAACTAAAAGGGTGTAGCCTTTAAGTGAAAAAAACCCCCAGATAAGTTAAATAAATTATGGTTATCAGAAGGACTATAATAAAAGGAATTAGAAGGAATACACACACACATTAATCATTTCTTTAAATAATGATTTAATATGAATGTAGTTTTAGAATAAATTACATTATAGGTGTAGGTATAGCTGCGTAGTAAGAAGCTTGCTTCCCAACCATATAGGTCTGGGATCATTTCCACAATGTGGCATCTTGAGCAAATGTCGTCTACTACAACCTTGGGCTGACCAAAGCCTTACGAGTGGATTTGGTTGATGCAAACTGAAAGCCCATCATGTATAAAAATATACACCTATGTGTGTGTCTGTGTTTGTTACCCACTACTGATTGGCAACTGATGTTGGTGTGTTTACATCCCCGTAATTTAAAAGCTTGTCAAAAGTGAGTGACAGAAGCTTAAAAATATGTCCTGAGATCGATTTGTTCAACTAAAACCCTTCAAGGTGGTGCTCCAGCATGATTGCAATAAAATGACTGAAACAAGTAAAAGAATAAAAGAATATGAGGTGCACTCCAGAAGTTTTGACTTTTTTTTTTAAGGAAAGACAACCATGATTGTGTAATTTTAGCATGACCTGCTAACTTTTGTTATTCCAGATTGAAGGAGGTGGCTATAATAGCACTTTGAACACCTGTGAAACACTGCTTGTCATAACTGACTAACTTGCAGAATGTGTTTGAGATGATAGGAAGCTCACTGTGCAATAATAAAGTTGTGTGTTTAACTGGTGTAAACAGGCTACAGAAACTTCTGAAATACTTAAGACTGCTTATAGATTAACCTTTTCACAAGCACAAGGTGGGGGGGTCAAGGATGGCAGAGAGGAGGTGAGAGACGATGAGAGGTGTAGGTGGGAGAGGGTCATCGGAAAACCAGAGCTGGTTGAGGAAACTTACAGCTTTTGGATGAAGACTGTCATTTGTCTATAAAGACAATACATTTGGAGTTGGGATGGCATTTGAACACAGAATTATTCACACAAAATTGAACAATACAAAATTTGAACACAGTCTGTCTCTAGGGTGCAAAGTGATGAGCATCCTGGTAACCAGGAATTTGACAGAGATGGACATCAAGACTCTTTCTCACTCTCCTTAAACCTCAGGAGTAGTCATCTTAAAGGTGAAGAAGGCCATGACATGTGTCCCGAACACTCACTCTGAAGGGCTTTTATAAGGCCTTCAAGAAGTAGCTGTAGTGCTACAATAAGTACATTGATGTCGGAGGATCCTACTTTAAAGGAGATTAGTTTTGCATTTCTTTGATATTAATATATGTCAGTCTGAAAAAGTCTGGAATGTACCTTGTAACGATGTGCTCTTAGAGCTCTTGTAATAAATAAGAAATAATAAATTTGATTTATGGCAAAACTATTTTGAATTCTAATATTCTACCATCCAAATAATCCTAATTTCATTATCCACCACCTCACTCATTCATTAAATGCAATATTGACTACTATATTCTTTATATATGTTAAGAATTCTAAAGTATGTTCTCATTATTACCTCTGCCTTCACTCAGGTGGAAGTATTGTTTTTAGTTGTGTTTGTCTGTGGACAAGATATCTCAAGAACTGCTGGATGGATTTGGATGAAACTTTTGTGACTGCCACATATCGATTAGATTTTGGGATCAATCCTGTACTGTATGAGGATTCTAGAGTATTTTTCTTGTCTTTTTAAACTTAATTTTTGAGGGTGGTCATGTTCATTTTTAGTATAGTTTGTAAGAGCAGTCAATTTTATTTCAGATATTCTCATTTAAAATAAAATCTCTTAGCTAATCATTGAAAGGATGTTGGTATTGCCGTGGCAAAGGTTTGCACTCTCTGAGTGTTCTTGTTATGCTTTAGTTCATGTAACAAATGTATCATTTTTGAAATAAAAAATCTAGCATAAAAGAAAGGGTTTTAGTTTCCCTAGCTAAATATTTCTAGACAGTATTAAAGTATTTACTTATAACATGCTAGTATTAATAGGAGGTGGAGAATTGAATATGAAATTTTTATATGGTGCATGTGTTGTACAACTGAGTTTTGATAAAGCATATAGCACCATTGAAGTGGAGACTCACTTCATTCATGGACTGTATTTGGATAAGACAGCCAAGATGAACTTGTCTCAGTCCAAGCAATATCCACACAAAAAACATAGCACTGCAAGCTAACAAAGTAGTTGTCAATATTTCAGCAGTAGCTATTTATAGATAAGCGGACCAGGATTTCCCAAATCAAGTGTTTTGACCATATATGAGTACTTTGGTTGTGATATAGGAAGTGCCATATTTGCCCACTTGTAATTTCAGAAAATTATAATATCATGACTATCAGAAATAGTAATGTACTTAATTTGTGTTGAAATTACATGTTGAAATGTTTTTATTTGAAAAATAGGTTTCAGGAAGTTTAATGTGTACAATTCACCATCAATACCATTTATTTGCTGCACGATTCACAGATTACCATTTACTAGCTACAAAACAGTCTACAAAAGGCTGTTTTATCAAATATGTCCGTAGTTATGTTGCATACTAAAAAAAAATTTTTTTTAATCCTGATCAATATTTTTCAGTTGCTAAAATACAGATAGTTTATAGATAAGCTAATATTTTCTTAGTAGTAAGGTGGTGAGCTGGCAGAAATGTTAGCACACCAGGCAAAAGGCTTTGCAGTATTTTGTCTGTCTTTATGTTCTTAGTTCAAATCCCACTGACGTCAACATTACTTTTTATCCCTTTGGGGGTCAATGAATTAAGTGCAAGTTGCATATTGGATTGATCTAATCAACTGGCCCACTCCCCTCAAATTCCGGGCTTTGTGCTTAGAGTAGAAAAGAATATTTTCTTGGTAGTAAATTTATGCATTGAATCTGTTGCCTCCTAAAAGCATAAGACAAATCCCACATCAGAAAAACAAAACAAAAAAACTATGATATAAAAGTAAATAAATAAATATCAAAGAAGTTTTTGAGCAAATTGGCGTGTCTTGAGAATGAAAAATTAGAGCAAAATATGCAATGATTAAATTAGTTGTTAAAAGAAAGTATAGACACAAGCTTGAACCAGATAACATTAAACTAAGATGTATGTAAACTGATAGAGCAGAGTGAGATAGAGAGTTTAACCTTTGTCAAAAACAGGGTAATAAAATGATACTGCTGATATTATTGATAGACAAACAGATAACAGGGACTATATTCTTAGTCTGCAGGCCTACTTAGCAGACAGAAAATAAATAATTGAAAAATTATTTACTATGTCAATGAAAATAAAGTGTTTAGTCATACAAACCAATTTTGTTATCTACCTTACAAAAGTTTCAGTTGTAAATTGCAAGTCAAATTAACTGTTTTGTAAGACAGACAGAAAATTGGAAAAGAACATGAAACCAATTTTGATTGTACATATATCTTCAGCATGTGATATGATGGATGATGACAGACAAAAGATATATCTTACGTATATATTGCACATATCACATTTCAAATCACTAAAAATCTATCCTAAAAATGTATCTAAGCCTCCAAGTTAATTAACTGCAGACATATTAATATAGATAGCTTTATTAATATGTGGCATAGTATTTTTTGCTGAACATTTGAATATTGGCATATGAACTCTTAGAAACCTATATGCCACTTATGTTGAATTCTATAACATATTTAGTTTTAGAATGTTTTCATGAAGTGTATTTTGGGAAGTCATTTGAAATTGGAATTTTTTTTTTAAAACAAGTTTATATTCAGAAGAGTTGAACTTAGTCATTGCCAACTTATTGATTTTTCTATGATACCTATTCATAGATTAAAATGGTCTGGGTTGAGTGTCACAGACATAGTGCCAGGTGAGATCAAGATATGAAGTGTCAACCCTTTGGTTGTAAGGCCAGCACTCTAACAACTGTCTTGTATATGAATTCTTTTGAGTTCCATTGTTGAGTATGTATTTCTAATATTGTTTAGTACTGGATGAGATTAGTTTAGGAGATATACAATTAAGAAAAAGCTCTGAGAAGAGAAAAGAGCGGAATGATTTCTTTGAAGGCTATGTAGACAAGAGGGGGAGATATTGAAAGGCTTGAAGGAAATATGAAAATTAAAATAATATAATCAATTCCAAATTACACACTATGATGAGCATAGTTTTTTCTAAACAGGTATAGAGATGAGGTTAAAACAAAACATGTTCTTTTTTGGTCGAGAATCCAATGTCTCCTAACTTGAAGACAGTAGGTTTTGTTTTGATAGTGATTTCAGTTGGGTAATAGGTAACAAGGTGTTGTAGAACAGAACTGTCTGACAGTTATTCAGTGCCTTCCTTTTTGCTTTATCGTTCTTGTCATTGTATTCTTAATTTCATAAACTTATTAACTACATGAAAATAGCCCTGTTTATGTGGCTCTTTGTAGAAGATATCTCTTTGGAAGAGTTAGGTTTGAATCTATTTAGCATTATTGAATGATACTCTATTACTTACTCTAGTACTATCAACACAGTAGGAAGAATAAAAAGAAGCACACTGACAAAACAGATCAGTAGCATAGTGTAGAGGAATAGTGTGTCTAGCATGATGCATGTGCTCCTGTACATAGAGACAATGAGAAAAATATTTTCTACTCTAGGTACAAGGCCCAAAAATTTTGGGGAGGAGACGAGTTGATTGGATTGACCCAGTATGCAACTGGTACTTAATTTATTGACCCTGAAAGGATGAAAGGCAAAGTCAACCATAGCAGAATTTGAAATCAGAGCATAAAAACAGATGAAATACTATGAAGCATTTCACCTGGCATGCTAATGTTTCTTTTTCTTTATTACCCACAAGGGGCTATACATGGACAAACAAAGACAGATAAGGTAGCCAGGCTAGTCAATTAGAATGATCCCATTACACGACTGGTACTTAATTTATTGACCCTGAAAGGATGAAAGGCTAAATCAACCTCAGCAGAATCTGAACTCAAAACGTAGTGACATGAAATACCACTAAACATTTTGCCTGACATGCTAACATTTCTTTTTCTTTATTATACACAAGGGGTTAAACATATAGGGGACAAACAAGGACAGACAAGGTAGCCGAGCTAGTTGATTAGATTGATCCCAGTATGCGACTGGTACTTAATTCATCGACCCAGAAAGCACAAAAGGCTAAGTCGACCATAGCGGACTTTGAACTCAGAATGTAGTGACAAATGAAATACCACTAAACATTTTGCCCAACATACTAACGTTTCTTATTTCTTTATTGCCCACAAGGGGCTAACACAGAGGGGACAAACAAACACAAACAATTTGGCTGGACTAGTTGATTAGATTGATCCAGTACATGACTGGTACTTGATTTATTGACCCTGAAAGGATGAAAGGCTAAGTTGACCTCAGAATGTAGTGACAGATGAAATATCACTAAACAGTCCGATGTGCTAACGTTTCTGTCAGCTTGCCACCTTAGACAATGAGAGGAATGCAACACAAGTATATTGTGATATTACTTAGCATGTTACATAAATGAAACAATACTTAATCCAAGATGAGCCAACAGAAGACCAGCTGAAGAACTTAGCTATACATTGGTATCATTAAGAACTTTCAACAATAGTTAAGTTTCCCAATTCCACAAAGACAACACAGTTTATTGTTTTCTAATTAAAAGAAAGTACAAAGCACAATTTCAGGAAATTAACACTCAAAATACACCCATTTTACTAGTGTTGCGACGAGTTCTAAGAGTTAAAGATTATAAAATATGGAATACTTTGAAAGATTGCAGAAAGTAGTAGATTATTAGTTGAATGTGACCTAAATGCAGAAGACAGGAATATCATAATGTGACTGGAATTACTGTTTATGTATTCTCCTTCATATGAAAGGGGAATATATAATATATATAAGAAATATGATATTATTTTGCAACAAAACATAGTTAATGAAAGAAGAAGAGCTACAGCGATTAGTGATGGACAAGTCAAATATTTGCTGGATATGCAACAGACTAATTTAAGAGATAAGCTAAAATGTATATAAGATACAAAGGATAACAAATTATATAAAGGAATGGAGTGAAACTTGACATTACAAAGTAGGGTTTCATAGATGAGATAATGCATTGAAATATGCTATTGTGTAAATCAGCTTCAGTCTATGTTAACATGGAAAAATAAATGATAAATAGAGACCATTTATATATATGTATACACATACATATATGTTACATAGAAAAGAAACAAAAGTGAAAAAAATTAGAACAAAAAGAAATACCAAATGATAAATATGATTAATTTGATGAAATGAAGTAGGAAGAGCATCATTTGAATTCCACTATTGAATTACAATTTGATAAGCACAGTGTGATGGAAAATAGTTTAAAGAAATTAGGATAGAGGGAGTTTAATTAACAGTAAACATTCTAATATTTCTGCTTTAAATAACAATAGTGAGAAATGACATAATGCAATGCAAAAATATAAATTAGTCTACAGGAGTAGATGGAAACTCCATTCGATACATCCAGCATAAACTATGCTTATACAAGAACTGCTGTGGAATCTGAGGCATGTTAACAAGGAAGGAAGGAAGATATGCAGTAGATAATCAGGAGAGGTAAGAACGAAGAGCACACCTGAAAAAGATTCTCTGAAATACGTTTGATTACCTAAATGACTAAACTCAGAGTAGAAGTGGGTGCACTGAAAGCAAAATAGCCAGAATAAGAGCAGGCTGAAAGAACCATATCTTCGACTGGTAACAAAGAGTTAGAGCCAGGATGCTCTCTCAGAATGAATGAGAAATTATGATGCCTGTGTATAAAGAGTGTTACTTTGTGGTTGTGAGACATGAGTAGTGAACGTAGAAGATCTGCAAAGGATAGAAAGAAATAAAGTAAACATGTTGGGTGTGTTACTGTTAGTATGTATGAATCATGGAGTACAAATGAACTCAAAACCAAACTGTGTGTAAAAAAAAATTATATGAAATAGGCAAGAGAGAAGACCATTCTGCCTTGGGATGTGATGTATGATGATGACAGCAGTATAAGTCGATGGAACCTGTGGAAGAGAGAAACCTAAGGTGACATGGTATGAACTGGTGAAAACTGATCTCAGAATATTTGAACCTCAAGCCAATGACAAAGGACTAGAATGATTAGTGTTGGAGAGGATTAGGCCATCTGTGCAAAAATAGCATAATGAACATTGAAATGGTTAGTAGTGATGTATTTATATTCAGGTATCTTGCCCAATGTTACTAGTGAATCTATAACTGCTGCCTGCCTAGCCTCTTGATATCCTCTTATCTTTCCCTGCCCAACCCTTTGATATAATTATCTACTACTTATTCTTTGAGTCATGTAGAACTGGGCAAAAAGACACACCATAAGTTAGTAAGGAATCTTTAGTCTTACAAGGTACAAAGCAAACAGTTTCATGTTGGTGTCAATAAAATACATCAAGTACACTTTGTTAAGTGGTTAGCGATTAGGTGGAGATGATATAAGTCCAAGAGGGCTCATTATGTTGTCAAGGGCATTTCTAGTGATGGTGCTTTGATAAAATGATGGTATCCAGTTGCAGAGTCCAAGTGAAAAAAGGGAGATGAATGAGTGAAATGTGGTCATCAAACCATTCCAGAAGGGCAGAAGCTTTAAATTGGAACTGACTTGGGTTGTGATGGTTAGTCCAACCTATATTAAAATGAACAGTGGATGTAAAATGATAATGAAATAACATTTGGTATGCAATAATCTTAAAAAACTCATAATTACAATTTCAACCTTATTGAATATATACATTTTTTTTTACATTTATAATCTCCCAGGAAACAAATGTTAAAAAATATCAGGCAAAATCTGAATAAGAAAAGCAAATGAATAAAATACTTTAAAATGATATCTTTTCATATAAAAACGATTTTTTGCATGGTTACTTTACATGGTTTTACTTCGTACCATCCAAATTTATCTTGTAGTACCAGATGTCCAAATGTCACCAAGAATATTTATCTTATCACTGGCTTTCTACATTTACATTTCTAGTGCAAATATATCACTAATGTACAAGAGTATTTGTATAATGTTATTTTTGCTCCTTTATTATAGTACAAATGACATGTAATGCATACAAAAAGTTTTTAATAAAAAGTGAAAATTTAATTTTGATTTTTTAGCACTGCAAATACCAGGTATCATGAAAAACTTAAGTACACTAAGATACACATATGCATAGTGTATGTGTGTGTGTTTATATATATGCATATATATATGTGTGTGTATCTCTATATATAAATGGCATTCCATCTGACTGTCTGTGTATTATGCTATAATTCCATTATTCTTTATCCAATTCACATGAAATTTTAAACACGCATACATGATACAGCTGGCTATTTTGTAATCCAAAAATAATTTTTAAAATTCCTACTTTTAAAGTCATAATCGCTATCAATAAGGTGTTTCTGCAGAGATTCGCTGCTATTTTCAACAGGTCAAAATGACCACCTCCATAAACCCTTCCCATTTCAATCTAAATGCAGTCAGTTTGAAACACTTCAAAAATCCTCCCCATTTCAATGTAAATGCAGTCAGTTTGAAATCTTTTAAAA
>JACXVO010011678.1:2136354-2153224 GCA_015501135.1 Hapalochlaena maculosa
CAGCTAGTTAGACTGACAGGGTGATAGTTGACCAGTGATGTGCGATCACCATATTTCCCTAGCATGGCCATAAAGGCCAAACACAGAAGGGACACCACAAAGTGTTAAGGGGCCAGCATTGTGAATGCTCCACTTACAAATATGCATCCAGCATCCCCTGAGTCAGCCACAAGAGCCTACCATGGTGCTGGGTGCACACAAAGCTTTCACACTACGGTGCAATGACTGGGCTTATCTTTGTGCATGGGCTGGACCCATCAGGAGTGCAATGGATGGGTCCTGGGTCACCACCTTGAAGAGCTGTAGTCAAACAAATCAACGACAGTTTTTTTTAAGCCTAGTACATATTCTATTGATCTCTTTTGCTGAACTGTAAAGTTACATAAACACACTAACACCAGTTTTCAAAGGGTGGTGAGGACTAGGTGTAGGCATGGCTGTGTGGTAAGAAACTGCCTTCCCAATCACATGGTTCTGGGCTCAGTCCCACTGCATGGCACTTTAGGCAAGTGTCTTCTACTATAGCCTCAAGCCAATCAAATACTTGTGAGTGAATTTGGTAGATGGAAACTGAAAGAATCCCAATGTGTATATGCATGTCTTTTTGTGTCAGTGTTTGTCCTCCCTTACCACTGCTTGACAACCAGTGCTGATGTGTTTATATCCCCCTAGCCTAATGGCTCAATAAAAGAGACCAATAGAATAAGTCATAGGCTTTAAAAAATAAGTCCTGGGGTTGATTTGTTTATCCAAAAAAATCTCTTCAAGGCCATGCTCCCGTATCAAATGATACTATCAAATGACTGAAATAATACACACACATACACACACACATACATATATATACACACACAAACACACGATAGGCTTCTTTCAGTTTATGTCTACCAAATCCAATCATGATGGGATCGAACCCATAACCATGTGGTTGGGAAGCAAGCTGCTTACCCCACGTCCACACCTGCACCTATTCGTTTTCTTTTCTTCCTTTTCTTTTTCTTTTTTTTTTTTTGGTTTTCACTATCATTGGATATTAACTATTACTAGTCTGTCAGTGTGCCCGAGTCTGAAAGTTTTTACTTATTATTCTTCATCATAACCAAACTTGCTCAATTTCAAAGTTGTTTGAACTCTCTGGCTTTGCCTATTTCTCCAATGTTTCTAATCTTTATTATAATGGAGCTAAATTGATTCAAGACTGACTTGGAGCTAAACAAGAACAAAAAAATACAAACCACACACATGCACACAGTTACACCTTTCCCATACACACAGTTGCATTCCCTCACACAGTTTCATCTCCACACACATACACATGCAGCTACACACATACAAATGCACAGACATTCTCTTACAGATACACGAGACAAACATAGCTACACAATACAACCACTTGATCAGTTAGAAATAGCAACCAAATCATTAGGAAGAGTGAATACATTGGATATTATCATCCTAGATACAATGTGCTTAAAAATAAAAAGAGAAAAAGATGTAATGACTATGACAGGAATGCCACCTTCAATCAAATGTCTGCAACTGCAGTCAGGATTGGCCTGTATCTAAACACATAATTACACAGAAACAGAACCTAGAAGAATTTAAGCATACAAATTCATTTTCTCTCTTTCCTAGTATCTTTGTGTATATGTGCATGTGTGTGGAAACAACCATGGAACTGTACCTAGAAGGATTGCAGGAAACCAGTTACAAATTGTGCATATCACCATTCAAACCTACCATCACAGTCAAGGTAAAACTACAGACTAGGAGGCTGATATGATTAAATTTATTCATATGCTCTTTATTGTTGCTCTTTTGTTCCTGTTATTATCAACACTTGCATTCATACAGTGTATACATACTCTTGTGTCTCTTCTGTGTGTGTGTGTATCTATGCACACACACAGAGTAGACACACACACACACAAGGAGAAACAACAATAATACAGGTACAACACCAGCTTTCTAGACACTGATAGTTCATAATCTCTTCAAATTTTAAATTCTTGTCACTAACAAACTAGTTTACTGAGTAGCCCTGTTTCACAATATTTTGCACAGTGCAGTACTGATAAGCTTGTATCATTTATACTAATGTACAGGTACCTGGATTTTAATTCATCATATAAGTAATTTAGTATTCATAATATTTTAAAGTGACTATTCTGTTTGGGAAAAATCAGTAATTGGGAAAGGTTCTAGAATCAAAGGCTCCAGAAAATCTATGTTGCACTTGTATTAAATGTACTGACAATAACATTAACATCAACAGTATCAAAGTTAAAGAACTCTTTGGCAAGGGCAGAATATAACTGAGCGCATAATATAACTAACAACAGTGCAAGATGCATATACAAATCACAATTTATGGTAGGCAGCAAGGAATGGTAAAAGGAATGTGCCCAAAAAGTACATTTGTTATTTCATCAGTCTGCAATGAATTTCTCTTCATACTATAGTATATGGAAAGCAGGTCTCCCAAAGTAACAGTTCACAAAAATCCTACTGTACTAATTAAAACTAAGTATTTATCATCATTTTAATGTCCACTTTCCCATGTGTTTGGAGTTTACTGATGCAGATTTTCTACAGCTACATATCCTTCCCATCATCTACCCTTAACTGATTCTCAGCAAGATAATATTTCCTCATGGTGAGACATTCTTGCAGGATTTTGGAAATGAATGATACTGCTTATATGACAATGATAATCGATTTAGAACTATCATACAATGTCAAGACAAAGAGATACAAGTGCACACACACATGTACATATATTTATATACACATATATAATGGACTTCTTTCAGTTTCTATCTACCAAATCCACTCATAAGTCTCTGGTCAGCCTGGAACCATAATAGAAAACACTTGACCAGGGTGCCATGCAGCAGGACTGAACCTGAAACCATGTAGTTACAAAGCAAACTTCTTTTTTTTTAAATAACATTAAATGTTAAAAATATATATTTTCAAGGAAATATTTCAATATTACAACAAAATATAAACTCAAACAATACTATGGAACAAAGTCATAACAAAACTAATTCATATTTAAAGAACATGGAAAAAATGTTCATACTTTATTTGTAACAGAGATCGTATTTAATTTTACCTTTAAGGAACAAGCATGGTTGTATAGTTAAGAAACTTGCTTCCTAAGCATGTGGTTTTGGGTCCTGCTCCACTACACAGTATCTGGGACAAATGTCTTCTACTACGCCCTTGGAATATTCAGAGCCTTGTAAGTGGATTTGGCAGGCAGAAACTCAAAAAAACTTGCCGTATATACACAAACATGCATGTGTGTGCGTGTATGTCCTTATCTTGACATCAAGTGAGAATTCTAAAGCATCTTTGTCAAGCAAGCAATATCATTTGTTTCTTATTTTCCACAGAAAAAATTTAGCCATGGGGAAATAATGACTTGCTCCGAAACTGGTGAGGGTTGTCAACAGGAAGAGCATCCAGCCATAGAAAATTAACCTCAACTAATTCCATCTGATCCATGCTGGCATGGAAAAGTGGATGTTAAACAACGATCATGATCATGACGATGGTGATGGCGATTGTAAGTGTTAGTAGAAAATCTGGAAACATTCTATTTGAAAACCATCAATCAAATAAACTCTAATGAACCAGTTTATGAGTTTCTATGAAGTCACCCAAAATGCTCAAGGTAACTACCAATAAATTCCCTTTAGCATTCAAATTATTCTGTCAAAAAGTGTAATCCATATTTATTCACATTGTCTTGAACTATATTGTAGATTAGAGATTTTGATAGGATTGTTTAGTTTTACAATGACATTGTAGGATAGGTGTGAAGGTCTGAATGTGCCCAGTTTGAACATAAAACACAGACTATTTTGGCTAGATGTGGTTAGTTTAATCCCTTCAAACTTAAACTAGCCATAGCCAGCTCAAATATTCTATCTGCCACTACATGAAAACTGGCCAGATCTGTCCTCTTACACCAACCCTACAATGTCATTGTAAAAATAAATAACCACACCATTGAAATTCCAAAGCTATGAAATAATGCATGGTTAATTCAAAACACTGAATAAATAAACATTAAATTTGTAAGTAACACAAATGCTAGAGGGTAAAATAAGTACTTTTTTTTCAAGTAGTATATACAAAAATAAAAGAGGATAGTTATAGCGAGTCAGTCAATAGTTTTAACTTGTCTGTAGGTTCATGCTACACTTAGACACATTTCCTATCCATATATAATACTGCTCTTTTACACGTTTCAGTCATTTGACTGTGGCCATGCTGGAGCACTGCCTTTAGTCGAATTCATCGACCCCAGAACTTATTCTTTGTAAGCGCAGTATTTATTTTATCAATCTCTTTTGCCGAACTGCTAAATGACAAGGACGCAAACACACTGGCATCGGTTGTCAAGCGATAGTGTAGATCAAATACAGACAGAAACACTCACACAGAATATATATATACATACATATATGATGGGCTTCTTCCAGTTTCCATCTACCAAATCCACTCACAAGGCTTTGGTTGGCCTGAGGCTATAGTAGAAAACACTTGCCCAAGGTACCACACTGTGGGACTGAACCCAGAACCATGTGGTTGGTAAGGAAGTAAGTTTAAAAAAAAACACAATATTTGATGGCTTATAAGTTGCATGAGTTTATAAAATACTCTGGCCTTAGATTTATAAAAGATGTGTTGATTTTCTGAAATAAGATGTGCACCTTATAAGCTATCAAAAATACAGTAATTTAGACTTACCTTTTTCACAATAGACCGAGATGCGGGGTATATCATGAGGTGTTTGTTTAAATCATCTATCCGAGTTATTTTAGATGAAATTGACTGAGCTAATTTCAGATTGTTAACTAAAGCACGAGACCTATTTTCAACAGCTGTCCGTGAAATAAAATCTTTCCGTATCACAGGCTTTTTTTTCACATCTGTTTTTTCCTCGTCTAAATCTTTCTTCACAGTCACCCACGATACCAATTTATTGAGGTTTGGTTCATTTTTGTTTAATTTCTCTGAAACAGTGTTGATAGATTTTGCTGAAACTTGACTATGAACATCTTTCTTGCCTTCATAAAAAGAAGCTACACTTTCATGAGTTTCCTTCATCATCTCTTCGAAAGTAGACAAATCTTTATTTTTCTGAATGCTTGAATATGAATTTTTGGAATGTGAGTGCTTAGTATCCTTAGCATGTTTCAAGTTTTCCAAGTAAGCTTCAACAAATTTATAATAATTTTTTATCATCTGATTAATGTCAGTCTCACGCAAAGTAGCTACATTACCAAAATTATTCGTCCTTTTTACTAAATTTTTCAATTGATCTTTTACAGAATATAAAAAGTCACGTTTCTTTTTTGAGGTCACATCTTTTGTAATTGTTCTAAAATGAATTGTTGTGCATCTTTGATCAGGCTCTATACGAATAGTAGATGCAGGCCAACTTTTTGGCATGTAGAAAATAAACTGTTTTTGTTTCAGAACAATACAGTTTGGAACACTTCGGATACTAGACATTTTTTCTTCATTCCAATATCTGAAAAAGAAAAAAAAAAGGAAAACAGTTTCCATAAAATAAGCATTCTTTTTAGGAATATCAACTTAGAAAATACAATTATTTTAGGGGGATCTTTGTAATATGTCTTTCTACAAAAATTAAATCTTATTGCATATAAAAGAAATACTAGAATATATATTACATACGTAGTTTGTTCATTTTACATTTTTTTCCATGTTAGAATGGATTAGGCACTTCTTACAGTCAAGGTAGTTTTTAGGACCATGTTAGTGACACAAAATCACCAACTGCAGTCAAAATGGTCCTTTGGTGTCACTTGCATGGCACCTGTGTTGGTCGCACATAAAATTACCAAAACCCTTGTGTCACACAAACGGCACGTGTGTAGGCACCCTCAGAGTGGTTGGCATTAGGAAGGACATCCAGCTGTAGAAACCAAGTCAAACTAGACTGGGTATTGGTGGGGCCACCCATCCTGCCAGTCCCAGTCAAAACATCCAACCCATGATTGCATGGACAACGGACATTAAATGATGATGATGATGACTATCACATGACACTACACTTGCATGACAGCCAACAACCTTAATAGAATGTATATATAGCACATGAACTCCTTCAAGTGCAGAGATATAAAAAATTTTACACTCCTGTCCTACTTCATCTGAAGATTTTGTGACCATAGAAATGTTTTCCTCAAGATTAAATGGTGTATTCTTGCTAGGTCCCTTTCTCACTCTCCATGAACTTTCCATTGCCAACTCTGTCTCCAAGAGAAACTACACATGCTCCACCAACCCACAGTATCCATCAATAGGAAGAACTACTTTATTGCTGCCACCAATCCCAGCAGCTAACAGAGACTACAGCCTTATGCTGGCCACATGACCTCAGTTGTAACCCAATACCATCAAAATGCTTATTCCTTCATAAAGACTGCTGATTCTAAGTTCAGTGGTGCATCTAACAATAATTTCCATTAGTGCCAAGTACGTTCAGTGTCATTTCTGTATCCTGAATACTGTACAGACTACTACTAGTACTACTATTAGTACTACAACAACACACACATGAACTATTGTTTACATGTCTTTAATTTATGTACTATAGTTTACACATCTTTAATTGAAATGTCAGTCAATTTTTCAATAGTTTTGTTATTAGAAAAGAAATACATAATTATTTCTTTACTACCCACCAGGGGCTATACACAGAGGGGACAAACAAGATAGGAAATGGAGAGAAGTTTGTGGCAGAAGTGTACAACAGGGTTCGCCACCATCCCCTGTCAGAGCTGCGTGGAGCTAAGGTGTTTTTCGCTCAATAAACACACACAATGCCCGGTCCGGGAATCGAAACCGCGATCTGACAACCGCGAGTCCTCTACCCTAACCACTGGGCCATTGCGCCTCCACAAGAGAAATACATAATAAAACCAAAAATGAATTTATTAAATTGTTTTTATAAGTATAAATTTTAATTCAATAAAGTAACAAATAAAACTAAAAACAATATCCAAAGTGACAATAAATTTCTTAAAATGTAGCAATTATCAACAAAATATGAAAGGAAGCTATTAGCAATACAACTTGTATTAGTAATACAACTTGTGAGTTAGGATACTATGAAGAAGGTAGAAGGTGGATACATTATTAAACTAGCATACTAGCTCAAAGAGTTTGAGGTCAAATCCACTCCAGGTATTCTGTCATATGTCTGAGGAGTACTCTTCTTTATGTCTTAGTTTAAAAGCTATTTGAAACAGATGTCAATTTACTTGAGAAAGTTGTTTCCAAACTTACTAAAGTTACAAGTTATTTATATATATATATAAAAGAGAGTTTGTGTGTGTACATGCATGTACATGCATATGTTCCTTATGCATTAGAAACTCAGTTGCCAATTTTAATATAAGGGGTAACAAAAGATTCAGTAATCTTTCAGTTACCTCAAATTCAATTTTCATTTACATATTTTCTATGTTATCTCAACAACCAGCAATAGTTGTTTGAAATACACTACTCTATAACAACCAAGTTTCACAAGAAATTGAAAATAGTTTCACACTTTCAATTTGAACTAAAATAACTTCTTGACCATGTATATAAAGGCTACCAAATTAACTGCTTTTGGAATAATGTTTTACTACTAAAATAACCTCAGATATAAGGTTGGATCACACAATTTTGAGGTCATTTTCAGGCACTATTTCAATTTGCTTTCAATATTTCACACATGCATAGAATTCTACTCAGATAAACATTTATGAAAATATACACATGAAAATTATATTAAGATAAGCTTCAAACAAAAAAAATTCTTTAAAAGACATCTATTTCTTAATTTGTTAGGAGGAAATACAGCCATTCTTTCTCTCCTTCTCTCACACAGACACACATGCACACACACACACACACACACACACAAAAAAGATGTATGCACCTATATTTATGTACGTCTATATGAAAGATAATGTGTATGTGTATGACAGAGAGAGTTCTACTTACACATACAGGCAAAAAGTACATACATAACAATACACACCTTCACTCTCTCTCTATATCTCTCTCATGCACATTCATTTCATGTACACATACATACAACTTTCACTTTCTCTTCTTTACTTCAAAGCAAATGTCACCTTTTCACTTTCTCCACTCTTTAAATTTCTACTCTCTTCAAAGCATAAACATAAAACTTTTCTAGAGATAATTAACAAATACACATATGATCCCATATGATCGACAACTTTGATGCTTCAAATGAAAGAATGCCATAAAATAACTTCCTTTGGCACACACTCTAAGTAAAACTTGTGTATTTGATTGTTTTTTGAGATGAAGAGTAGAAATCGCAGATTAACTCTTTTGTTACCGTATTTCTTTCAATTAATCTAAAATATCACAAAGAATTTAAAATAATAATAATAATAAAGATGTTATTTGTTGTTATGTGTATGCACAAAATTACAACTCAATCCAACTGAGAGGACCTTTTTCTATTTTGTAATTTCTATTTGTAATGAAGGTATTTAAAAACTGATTTCACTCTATAAACTTAAAAGGACGTTTTCCCAGAAATCCTGTGCTTTACCTGTTGTTTCAAGCATGTCTAGGGTAGCATTTATGAACCTTATTTTTTTTCTAAATCTCTTCCAGTTCCTACTATTTTTTCCTAAATCTCTTCAAATTCCTACAATCTTTATACAGAAGATTAAGACTTTGCCCCCCAAACAAGTTCTTAATATTTTAATTTTCTTCCTCCCTACCCTGATTTCTTCATCTTCTTTTGTTTATTTTTTTCAAAATTCCTCAGTAATCCACAGAAAAAAAACAGCAAGTGCAAATATTTAAAACTTTTCTTTTTTTTCTTCAAGAAAAACTAAAATCTCATTTCCCAAACATCCATCCATCACCTCACCACTTTCAAAATATTACAAACTTTCAATGTTTCACTTTTAGCTTTTCAGAAAGTGAAAAGGTTTCTTTGGAAATAATGTTTATCTATTATTTCTAGCATGTTGGCGTTTCTGATGGTGATCTGGTATTTTTTTACATCTACTATTCAATACAATTCTACACGTGTGTAAAATATCAGACAAGAGTGAAACATTAGGAGATTTTAGCTTTGTGAAAGTGAGTAGGTGATGGGTGGACAAGGTGGGCAAAGGAGCACTGAGTGTTTCTTTGAGAAAAATTAAACTTTAAAAAATATACACATTTCCCAGATTCATAATTTCTGCATTTTCCTACATGGATAATAAAAAATTCAAAAAAGTTACAAATCAAGAAATTGTGGTGGAGATTGGGGAAAATCAAAATTTTGAAAACATGATTCCTGGGCAAAATCATATTAACCCCCTTTTATACAATGAAACAATACATGGTTAGAGATTCTTCTTAAGAACAGAAAACACTTTCATGCAAAGCCATGTAAATTGTACCTTCCCCACTTCACTTTTAAACAAACAATAACTTCCATTACACGAGTAATGTAGTTCCCTATATATCAGCTGTACTGATTCTGCCCATTAAAAAGGAACAAATAATACAATGTGGCTGTAATTCATAACACTTGGGCAATACCATGATGCATAGCTAGTTCTTATTAAATCAGTTTTGTTAATGTTGATTTGCTGATTAGTTTCAACGAGCAGAAAGCCAATTTTAAAAAAAGACGCTCATAATTAATTGAATTCATGAAATATTATTATTATTATTACCTTCTATCTTAGGGTACCAACAATTTCAGGGAGATAAAAAAAAATTAAACACGCCAAGATTTGAACTTAAAACTAAGAAAAATAGAATGAAACAATGTAAAGTATTAGTCATCAAGGAAACTGTTTAAATATTCAATATAATTTTAATGGCTATATCAAAAGTATGAACAAAAATATTATAGACAAATTAAACGCATACAAAACCCATAGAGTCAGTAGGAAACAAGTTAAAGAAATGTTTGCTTAGCTATGAAATCCTAACATGTCAAAATCAGGTTATTACAAAGCTAGTGATCCACAATCTTACTAGTTGTAATTTCTTTTTGTTGCCATATAAGCAGAGTGAAATTAGCCGCATCTTCTCTTGCTATGTACAAAGATCATGAGTAGCTGCTCATCCTTCTCTTATGGTGGAAATTGATGAGGTTGTTTGGCTTGAATATATGTAGGTAGTTTGAAAGGAAAACATGCTGGGAGCAAGAAGCATTAAATTGTATCTTTTGTTGGGAAAAAAAATAAAGTAAATTGTTCAATGCAGGCTCCGAATATCCTTACAATGTGGTAACGCAATAGGCATATCAAGAGCAGAAAATAAGTATTAAGTTACCTTATATTGAAGAGATATCCATACTGCTTGTTGAGAAGAACAAAGGTTATCATAGTGGTAGTAAAAGATGCAAAAGAAAAAAAAAACAAATTTGTAAGTTTACAGTTGCATCATACTGATTGGGTCTTTGCCAATCAGACAAAAGACCTGGTCTTGATGTACTTTATCATGTTTACATGTATAGCAATAATAGCTCTGCCTCAGATATGTTAGTCATACTTCAGTATAGTTTCACTTGAGCTGTATAGTCATCTCTCAGGCATAATTGAATTGGTTATTTATACTATTTACATTGGTTTCATATGAATCCTTATCTTGTTTGTTATCATGTTTTAGTTGATGTACTCTCAGGTGTCCAGATGGAATTTTGAACTGGATTCTCATTCCTGGTGTTGTTATTGTTATTAATTATCTATTCACATTGCAGCCTGGAATTGAACTTGGTATCTAGGGGTTAGTAGCCAACACTCTTAACCACTATGCCATAAGCCTATGGTCACAGGCATTAGTAGTTATAAGTGAAGGCTACTAACCTGTAGATACCAAGTTCAATTCCAGGCTGCAACGTGAATAAATAATAATAATAATAATAATAACAACAACAACACCAACATCAGGTGTGAGAACCCAGGTTTGAAATTCCATCAGGACACCTGATGAAGGTTGGAGAGTACACTAGCTGAAACATTGTAATAACAATAAAAAACAAGATGTGGACACATATCCGTCCAATGTAAATAATGTCCAGAATTCCTCATCTCAGAAATAACAGTATAATTCAATTGATACTCAGCAAGAATTCTCACAGCCCACATCCTCTACCTTTCATACATATTAATATTACAATTCCATTGATTCATTTCTCTCCAGTATATGTACATTTTTCACAATCATACAGCATCATACTGAGCCACAACTCCAAGAACATTCTCCATTTCTTCTTTACAGTAATTTCTAGTGCTTTATTGCAACTACATCAACATCAATGAGAAAACCTAGGTAATTCAAGTTTGGCTGTTATTAAAAAGTTTGCTTCACAGTTGTGATTTTGGATTCAGTTTCCACTGAGCATAGCTCTGATTCAACTAAAGCCTTGAGATAAAAATTCATTAGAATGCAACTATGTACAAACATAGAGGGATTGATCCTGTTTTTGGTCAATCCACATGATCCATCAACTAATTTAACACTACCATTTAACAACTTTGGCAGAGTCTATTCTGTCCATACATTCAGAGCAGGTTGCCACTCTTAGAATAACTTCCTCCCTTCTTCCCAATGTCCCTCCTCCTCAGTATTAAGTTATAAAAATAAAAGAAAGGATGTTAAATGTACATAAAATACTGATGAAATTTATTGAGCACATCTTAAAGTAGTTTTTCTAAAGGATCCCTTATCACTGATACACAATGATAAAGTATTTTCAGTCTACTCTGAAATAGAAAGAATAATTCATTTATAAATGAATTATATATAAATCAGGTCATTAAGAATGAAATGTCTGATCATCTTATGCACCATATTTGACAGTCATTAACTCCATTTTATCCTGACAATATTGGAGAGTCACATTGTCACTTTTTGAAATGCAATTCATGGTGTCTGATTATATTGTTTTCTCTTGTAACTTAATTTTTATGAACCCATGGATAGATGAAAAATTCTTGTTGATTATGAATATGAGTTCCATGGTGGAATCAATGCGCCCTAGCTCTAAACATTGAGGTTTTTAGTGAAGATATGGCGCATGAGCACACTTTATGTCAATAGTTTGAGAAGTTCTGATCTGGTGATTTTACTTGTGAAAATCAACCGTATAGAAGTCCTGAGACCAAGGTGAATAATGAGGAGTAGTAAATTGTAGTGGGAGCAGATACATCTCAAACTACATGCAAGTTAGCAGCAACGTTTGATATTTTGATTCTAGCTGTATTGGTCCATCTGAAACAAATCGGCAAGGTAAAGAAGCTGGACAAGTGGTTACCACATGAACTGAATGAGCATCAAATGACATGTCATCTTGAAACTTGCTGTTCTTCATAAAAACAAATCATTTGTGCACCACATTGTTACACGTGATGAAAAATGGGTTCTTTTCAATAGCAAGCATTCTACATAGTGGTTGGATAGAGACGAAGTGCCAAAACCTAATCCAAAAAAGAATATTCACTAGAATAAGCTAATGGGGTCTGTTTGGTAGTCCATCACTGGTGTCATCCACTACAGCTTCATGAGACCTGAGTAGTTAATTACATGAAATGTTTACTGGGTTGGTTTCTCTAGAAAGGTCCACTAAATTTAATATATGGAATAACATGTTCTTATCTAGAGGTGAATGGCTGGTTAAGAGATAGAAAAACTCAGTTGAAGGAAGCAAGACAATGCAGGAGCATTTCAGCTATTTACAAAGGTGTTTTTACGTGCAAACTATCTTATAAAGTATTTATATAACGATTCAAGTAGTACAACCTTTAAAAAAAATCATCCTTGAGCTCTGTGATAGCTGAGAAGTGAGGGTGACTTGGTCAGGCAACCCTTTTCTCTAATAGCATCCCATTACTTCTAAGTTCATGCCATGACAGTGAGAACGATGACGTAGCTGAGAGATGTTGATTTGGGAACAGCAAAGTCAGTTCTCTGGAGTAGCTTCATGCAGGAGTTGATATCACAGTCTCTGATGCCCTCTGGTAACCTTTTCCTTGAACTAGTGAATTAAAAGGAAGACAACCTCACTACAAATGTATACACCAACCAATTGAATGAAATGATGAATGAACTTACAATCAAACAACTGAGATTGGTAGAGACAGACCAATTCTCTTGCAAGACATTGTTTGACCACATGTTGCACAAAGAACGTTACTTAAGTTACAAGAACTAAATTTGGAAGTACTCTGTCATCCACCACATTCACCAGACCTTGCACCAACTGTCATGTTTCTAAGCATTAGAAAACGTTTTACAAGGAAAAAACTTCAAATCTGAAGATGCAAGAACAACATTTCATAATTTTGTCACCTCTTGCTTTCCAGAATTCTTTGCTGCTGGCATAAATAAGCTACTGATAAAATGGTAAAATTGTGTCCATAATTTAGGTGCATACTTTGATTAACTGCATTGTTTTTTGTTAAGATAAAGTAAAATAAACTTTCAGTTCAAAATCAGACACTTTATTCTTAATGACCTGATATAAATAAATGAATTATAATCCATTTTTATTTATAAATGAATTTATTATCATCAAAACAAAGCTCTTCCTTGTAACTGGGTTCATTAATTGCTGCAGCAAGAACTTAATCCTCTCTAGTTCAGTGTTTTTGAACCCTCTTGAATTTAGATTAGACAATATAACAAAGGAGAGAAATACATATCTAATAAAAGCCTAGACTTCACTCTCTGATTCATGAAGTTTTAACAACTCCAATAGAAAATACAGTGAACATTAGTACACTTGCTCATAATTGCACAAAAATTCTGCTCCAATCAGATCATCAATTAGATTTGCAACCATTATCATCATTACCTAATAAAAATTGCAAGCATTTGTGGAGTTTTTTCAGTCTTGTTTGTGTCTTAATAGACTCTAGATCAAACATGGAATCAGCAGATCAAATATAGAATAAGTCAAATTCAGCAATGTTATATTCCACAAGATTAATTATGTAGGTGTGAAATATTGGTTTATGTTTGTAATACCCTATATATTAAGTAGACAAAAATGTCAAGTTTTGTTCTTTACATCACTCTCAAGAATATTAGGTGGTATCAGTGAAAGCTTCAAAAACCAATTTAAAAAATAACAAAAAATGCATCAGTATTATTGATATTTTACTAATTCACATTAACTTATTACAGGGACATAATATTTTTGAACAGAAAGAAAAAATGATGGAAATGCTTTTTCCAAGAAATGTAAAAGATAAAGTAGATATTGTATTGAACTACGTTAAAACATCTTTTCAAATTTACAGCAGCAATTTTGTTGTGGATTTGATTATAAATGCCTATGCTTCTTATGACCCTTTTCATTACAAAGCTTTTAATGAGAAAAGTATGAACAGCTCAACCTCTGATTTCTTCCTTCTAGTACATCTAACATATCAGAATTGTATCAAACTTTATCAATTTTGTGATCTATAAAGGTTGGCCAGCTCATGAGATAAATTAAAACTCAACATGCAAAAAAGTAATTATCAACACTTGACTGACATTCTGCTAAACATGTTCATATCTCTTTCCATATCAATTTCATTTATCTCGGTATCAAATTTCCTTTTCATATTTGCCATCATGCTAGGGAAGTAAATGAGAGAAAAGGGTAGTATCTTACACAGAACACAGTGGTTCTCAAACTTTTTAACTTTATGGCACACTGAAGTTCAACCATAAAAATTATTGGGAACACTGTATAGAAATTTCAAATAAAACCAGTTTTCAAGACACTCAAGTATAGATTTTCAAAAGTCTTGTTTTTCACTTGTTTTCCATCCATTTTCCCATATCAACATGGATTATATGAATGCAGATTACTGAGGCATTGTTTCACAGCTGAATTCCCTTCCAGTTATTAACCCTTACCTGTTTTACATGTAAGGGATTTTTCAATCTATGCATCATTGAAAATACTGAACTAGTGAATGCTTTGTTGACAATGACTGTCAATAAATAACCCCATTTGTAACTTTTTAAAGCAAAGTGTGGAAAGCAAACACACAGGAATCCATATAGCTTTTGTTTATTAACCTTTAAGCATTTAAACTGACCTTACAAGGCACAAATATTGTTATGTTCCAACCAACCAGATCATGCCTTTCACACCTACCCTATAATATCATTCTAAAAATAAATAATCAGTTCTCTAAGCTACAAAGTAAAATTTGATTAATTCAAAACATGTGACAAAATATACATTACAATTGTCAAATAATCTAACTGCTAAATGTTAAATTCATTGAGAAGGCATTGATTGGTTCAAGGTTATAATAGAAGATAAATACAACAAGGATGAATTGTTAGCCGGAAATACTACACACCATCAAAAGATAAGAACAAATAAATAAATGTTCCAATAACACTGATTTATTATCGCTAATTGTGATCCATCTTAATGAAACACTATATTCAGCATGCCCGGATTCCTCTTGCAGTGCATCAGTATACAAAGGAATACTGTCTGAGAACTACTGACAATTCAACAATTGCAGTCTTTCAGTTAAAGACCAACACAAATATGAGACTTAGAACGCCGACCAGTGGTGTCTTCACCAATGGACACTTATTAACAAATGCATGACGTGGTCGCCATTAAAGAGAAGGATAAAATTACATTTATCTAAACAGTGCCAGAATATAATATAGGAAGGAAAGAATGAATGACTCAACCGTTAGATTAACAGAGAACACTTTTATTGTGGTATAAAGAATGAAGGGGTATTAAATGACGATAGATTGTTAAGCTAGAATGTCTTCTAGTTAAGAGTTTGTGAATGTATGCATGCATGTGTGCAGGTATTGTTAAAGTTGTTAATTGTTTGTTATCAAGAGTATTGTTCTTGTTATTAAAGGTACAGCTCATAGAGAGATCTAGAGAAATGCATAGAGAGATAGAGACAGAGTGTAGATATTGAGAGTTGATACTGGTGTTGCTGTTGTATTGATTGTTATGCCAGTTGAAGAGATATCGGATTTGTGTTGCCCCATTGTTTGATTGAATTTTGACATTCTTGCAGTTGTGTCAAAGTCATTATAGAATCATTGTGTTAAATGTGGATTTTATATCCTACAATAATTCGCAGTTATTTGACAGACTGCTGTTGCTTGCAGAGTTGTTTGGTATCTTAACCGATGTGGCTGGACAGTAGTAGTGATTGATGTGATTCTCTGTCACTTGCTGGTGGATGTTAATCTCTGATTGCTGCTGATGTTGTGTGCTGGACTCTGGTTAGCATGCTAATGCTGCTGTTGCTGTTGTTCATTGGTCTCTGAAGTTGGTCTCCGCGTTGTTGGTGAAGAATGCTGTTGATGTTGACAATTTCTCTCTGCTGTTATGCTGCTGCTGATTTAAGCTGGCAGTTAGTCAGAGAAGTCAAAAGGTAGAGATGGCCTGTGACAGCAGCCGAAAGACAATGAAATAGGATTTGTTTAGCTTATTTATTTTCTCTAGGAGGCTCCAGAGCGATATTCTTATGGTGCTCGATGATTAGCCGAAATAGTCATGTGGTCATTTCGGTCAATCAGCATGGTGGGATTTTACCACCTTCAATATTTTGGAATTGTTTTCCGCTACATTCTCACTATGCCAGTGTCTTGAGGGAGATTTTGTGTGTGTGTGAATGTGTGAGATAGGAATGTTAGCAGTGATTGCTAGTAATAGAGACTGTTACACACTTGATGACAATGTTTTGTAGTTAATTGGTCATTTATTATAAGCAGACATCCTATAAACTTAGTACTTCAATGTATAACATTAGATTTAACATTTACACTATTTACATTGGATGGATATGTG
>JACXVO010011678.1:2221710-2231819 GCA_015501135.1 Hapalochlaena maculosa
CACACTCACACACAGGCAGACAGACAAGTTGAGTTTTATGTATATAGATTATACAATTGAGAAACGTTGGTATTAGTATTCTTAATGGGAATGCTTAACAAAAGAAAAAAACAACACTATCATTAAAATACAGCAGTTCCAGTATGATTAAATTCTAATGTGGAGCAACATTTTAGTTGCCATCTTACTAGCTCATCCTGTCATTTCCATTATAACACTTTTTATTTATTTTTGCTGTTGTCGGTATTAGAGTTTTATTTTATTTTTACCAGTTTTGCTTAACCATCATTCTATTGTCTTCATTATTTCATCATCTTAAGATGACGAGCTGGCAGAATCGTTAGCACACTGGACAAAATGCTTTGTAGTATTTTACCCATCTCTATGTTTCGAGTTCAAATTCCACCAAGGTCCACTTTGGCTTCAATCCTTTCAGGGTCAATAAATGAAGAACCAGTTGTGTGCTGGGATTGATGTAACCAACTTAACCTCTCCACCAAAATTTCACTCCTTCTGCCTAATGTAGAAATGATTATTTCTTCATCTTGTCTTTGAATCATCAATTTCATTGTATTGTCATATTCCATATTCAACATGTTACTGTCTTTATGTCATATTTCACTACTATTATATCATTTGTTTTTTTTCTTTTTTCCTTTGCTAAAATCAAAATCCTTTTAGGCCATTACATGGCATATATCACCAATTTATCTCAGATGGAATAGAGAAAGGATTTTGGCTCAAAGTTACAACTAAACTAACTCTTCTATTAATGTATGCAAATTTTTCTTGCTCATATAAATCACCAATTCACTCAATTTCCAATTAGCTTGGTATTCCCCCACTTGGTGATTCTCTCATCTCTTAGCTACTCACTTCCCTGGTGATGGGGCAGGGGTTATGTAGTGTCCTACCATAGTTAAACACAATATTAGCTCTTAAATCTTTGGTTGACAGGCCAACACTTCATCTACTTAATCTTTACAACTGCATGCTAAATGTTTTTATAAAATTTTAATTTCTCTTTCATTGTTTTAGATATCTTTATGTAAACAGCCGGCCCTGGCCTAAAAATTGTAGCATTGAAAATCCACTAACGCCGCCTCCTATTGCCCAGGAGATTGATATCCATGTGATAGACTTGGTCCACATGAAGGAAATGGGTACCATGCACAGGTCCCATAAAGCATACACTCCAAATGATGAGTGTTTCTTTATTTTCCTTGATGTCTGTGATGAATTCGTTGCGAGGTAAGTAAAGTATCAAATCTGAACCTGCTTTAAAGATTTTTTTTCCTTTTACTGTAACAAACATTGTGTTTTAAAGGTCTATGTTCAAAAATGAATGAAAGTCTGGAATTAAATATCTTTCTCAATTAGAAAAGAGTGCTATATGTGACTGACTGACCAGTGTTCTCATATTGTATTAACATTTAGCCATGTCTCTGCTGAAGAGATTTTTTTAGAATTATTAGGATGGATAATTTACAATCAGAAACTGTAAAGCAGGAATGTTATCTGCATTGTAGTGTGTATAGGTAGCAATATGTCTCTCCTTGGGACTTACTTCATTGCAATGGCAATAAGTGGTGAAGGTATTTAAGCATTCAACTAGCACGTCTTTACAGTTACTAATTCCTTTATTAAAGAACATTTTCTAATTGAGAAAGACATTTAATTTCAGACTTTCATTCATTTTTGAACATAGACTTTTAAAACTTTCTGTTTTAGAAATGACTACATATTCTCCTTTAAAAGCACAGACACAATTGCTACAAATCAAGTAAACATTCATTCTTCTCTATATATGATGAGACACTAAAACTCTCGTAACTGCTCTAAAATTTAGGCTTTACAATCTTTAACGGTACTCCATGACAACTTCATTATTATCATCTTTTAATTTCCATTTTCCATGTTGACATGGTTTGGACAGTTTGACAGGAGCTGGCAAGCCAAGGAAGTATTCAGATTGCAGTCATCCATTCTGGTATGGTTTCTACAGTTGTATGCCCTTTGTAATGCCAACCACTTTACAGAGTGTGCTGGGCGCTGCTTACATGCCACCAGCATGAATGCATCTTGTGTGGCACTAACACCTGCAAAGGACTTATTTGTATGTATGTATGGTTGACCATGAACTTTACTTAGGTTGATCTGTCTTCTCAAATACAGCAAATCACGACTCCTGGATCCCTCATATATGTAATATTACCATAGCTGCATTCTAAAAATGAAACTGCTACTTCAAGGCTAGAACTAGTTCAGCTCAGGCCAGTTGCTAAAGTGTGATCCATGTTATTGTTCACTTACTAAGAAAACCATTTTATGCTACATATTTCCAAAACATGACTGACACCATAAAATCATTACAAATGTTATGTCTTGGATGTGTAGTAAGAAGCTTGCTTCTCAACCACATAGTTCTTGGTTCAGTTCCACTATGTGGCTACTTGAGAAAATGTCTTCTCTAGCCTTGGCCCAACTAAAGCCTTGTGAGTGGATTTAGTTGACGGAAACTGAAAAAAGCCTATTGTGTGTGTGTATATATATAATTATTTACATGTGTCTCTTTGTGTCTATGTTTGGCCCCTGCCACCATTGCTTGGCAATTAATGTTAGTGTGTTTATGTCCCCATAACTTATCAGTTCAGTAAAAGAGACCGATAAAAAAAGTACTTACAAATAATAAGTCCTGAGTTTGATTTCTTTGTCTAAAATAATCCTTTTAAGGTAAGGCAGTACTGTAGCATGACCACAATTTTAAGACTGAAACGTGTAAAGAATAATTGAATGCATGTGTCAATGTGTTTATTGATGTGGTTGTGTGGATATGAAGATAATGTAGTTACTATGTGACTCATGTTCTATCTCACTAGCGTGGCCCCTTGGGCAAGTGTCTTCTACTGTAATCTCAGGTCAACCAATTCCTTGAGAGTGAAATCATTCAATAGGAACTGTAAAGAAGAGAAGCCCATTGCATTTGCAGACGTGTTTGTTATAGAAACAAAAAAGAAAGCTGTAAGAATTTTAAAAATCTAAGTTATAAATTTTGTAGAACTCATTAGGATTTATAAACTTACAAAAGAACATGAAATGATCCACTTTTTTAACTGTGGATCTTAAAGCACATAAAGCTATGAATGATAGCATGTACTTATTTGATTGAGAAAAACCTTTTTGAATAGATAAGTCAAGCAGCCTTTGAGATCCACTGTTTCAAGAATTAGGTTATAAAATATTTCCATTTTTAACATTGTTAATATTTTGTTAATATTTTAAATTAGTTTTTGTTTCTTAATTTATTGAATATTATTCATTTATTTTATACTTTCAGTGGTGCTGAGGACAAATTTGGTTATTTATGGGATAGGCATTATGGTGTTTGCCTCCAAAAGTTCCCACACAAAGATGTAGTGAACTCTGTTGCATTTCATCCTAAAAACCCTGAGATGTTAGTAACTGTTAGTGATGACTACACTGTAAAAATCTGGCGTTCTCGTCATTTAGAAAAGCTTTGTAAACAGGAAAGAGCTCAAAGAGATAGCAATAACAAGGACCAAATAACACCAGAGCTTGAATGTAATCTAACACAGACTGAACAGTTGAATTCAGAATCACTTTGACCCTAACAGCCAAAGTCATACACGCAATGGCAGAAAAACAACCAGAAACAGAAAAACTTAAGGCATTAAACAGTTACAATGATATTCATTTATTTTAATCTCAGCTTGGCTGTATTTTTGCTGGTACAATAGTTTGTTTCAAACATTCCTGCTTTATTTAAACCTGATGTATCTCAACTGTCAAAGAGCCTACCAAGTCCAATCAAAATTTTTTTTCACATTGCGAAAGGGAAATCCAACAAATTTTCATAATAGTATGTTTAGATAGACATCTGACTCTGTGTGTGCGTGTGTGTATATATATATATACACACACACATACATACACACACACACACACAAATACATGTGTATATATTTAATTTCCATGTATACTCTGACTTCCTTTCGTTTTGTAAATTAACAATATTGTCAGTGCATCAGAACTTTGCTTTCTTACGAAGGAGTAAACAATTTTCCCTTTGATACACATTTCAGTGTGACCCTTTTATTTAACATGATGTTTTAAATGGAGACATAAAACTTTTTTACCTTTAATACAATCTGAAAAACCTTGTAAATGATGTTCTTCTGTGTAGTGTGTCAAATAAGAGAAACAACATTGCTAATTAGTCAGCCTATAATTACATTTGTAATTTTGTACTTTTGAGACACATTTCCTCTTTTAGAAGTGCGAAACTGCTTTATGCAAAAAATTATCATAAATTAGATATTAAGAAGCTTTGCCTTTCATCCTTGTGTTGGATAGGAATAAATAAGTACAGGTCATATGCTGTGTTGATGGTTATCAATTATATTCTTCTTTTCTATAATATGTAATCCCTTGTCAGTATTAGAAATCAGTTTTATTCTATTTAGAGCTTACTGCTTATAACTACTGTTTCTATTTCTTTCATTGTTAATTATTATTTTCCTTGAAAAAAAGTGAAAATATTAATGCTGTTGTTACACCTTAGTTCTTGTAATGTGGTTAATTAATTTAGTTTTTTTGTAGGTGTGTTTTAATTGTATAATTTTTAACTTTACTTTTTCTCAATGAAGAAGAGTATTTTATTTATTTACTGATAAATTATAACTTCTATATTTGTTATGTCAGTTAGCAGTATTAGCGAGAGCAACACACAAAATACTTCATAGCTATGTCTCTTTATGTTGTAAGTTCAATTCCCACCAGGGTTAGCCATGTCTTTCATCTTTTTGGAATCAATAAAATAAGTTTTAGTCAAGAACTGAGGCTGATCCAATTTCACTTAATCTCCCTCCGAAATGTTTGGCCTTGTGCTTACCTTAGAAATCCTATAAGTAATGTGGTTGAAACTCTTATTAATTTTTATTCAATGTGTCCAAATTTATCAGAAAACAACTTAGAAGACACATAGAATAAGCTGCTGTAGCCTGTAATAATTACAATTACTAAAATTACCAGCTATTTTTGCTTAATTATATAATATAATATAGTTCTGCCTTCAATATCACATTAGGTTGTGTTCTATGCATTAAGGTTTTGGTTTGTAATTCTTCCTTTTTTAAAAAAAAAACAATTATTCGTAATATTTTTATCATTGAATAATAGTGAATTTAAGTCTCCTTTACAGAAACATATTTTGACTCAGACTTCTTGATTAGAGATTTGAGACATTCTAATCTTCGAAAATATTTTGCTTCGCTCTTGCAACTTTTCCTTTATGTAATTTTTTTTAATGAATATGTTCCGAGAAAAGAATTTTGTACCATCACCACCACAACAGCAAAAAATATAATTGAATTCAAGTCACTATGATGAACTTTTTACAAACTCAGGATTTTACTTACATAGACATTTTCCAAATAACAATGGAAGAATTTTCATTTGCATACATTGTACTGCAAATTAAAGCTCTGTGAGTATGGTTTAAATGAATAATCATAAAAGATGCATTGTCTGAATGTTACGAGAAGAAAGAAAAACTTTAACTTTGCTTATGAAATTTTATTTGTTCAAATATCTGCTGTCAGCTTGTAAAAAAGAAGAGTACTGCTTTGCAGTAAAAAGAAAAGTAAAGACATCTTTTTTTTTTCTTTTAAGCTTTTTTTAAAGACTTATTTATTTATTGTCACTGACTTTATCTTATTTTCTTCTTTCACATTTAAAAATCATATTTTCTGATTAACATGGAAATAATATTAATCTGGGAATATTTTCTGCCTTTTTAATTTCAGTTTATTATTTTATGTGCATAAAGCAGGGGTACTGTTTATGTGCCACCAGCATGAGTGCATCTTGTGTGGCACTAGCCCCTGCAAAGGACTTACCTGTGTGTATGTATGGTTGACCATGAACTTTACTTAGGTTGTTCTGTCTTCTCAAATATAGCAAATCACGACTCCTGGTTGTCCAAGAAATCAATAAACTCCTGAAATAATTTTAAGCATTAACCCTTTCGTGACCAACCCGCCTGAAATCGCCTAGGGTTCTGTAGTAGAAAAGTCTTGTGTTCATAAGTTTGGAATTAAAATTCCTACCAATACCTTAGTCACGATTTATGATCATAACACTAGCTTAATGATAATTAAATTATTTTACTAAATTCTTCATTATATTTAATAATAATTGAAAGAAACACGGAGCATATCAAAATAAATACGGTAACAAAAGGGTTAAGGGTGCAGAATCATTAGTGAACTGAATTTGAAAGAGTTATGTTAATTTAAGGCTTAAAACACACAAATTTCCAGCCAAATATTGATATAATAACTAGTATACTCTAAATACATATTTCACATTAAATATTCAAACTATATTAGTATAATATGACTGGATTTTTATTAGTGTTTTATCAAT
The DNA here is from genome assembly GCA_015501135.1 of Hapalochlaena maculosa. NCBI lineage: Eukaryota > Metazoa > Mollusca > Cephalopoda > Octopoda > Octopodidae > Hapalochlaena > Hapalochlaena maculosa. Next base: position 2,228,158 of record JACXVO010011678.1, read on the forward strand.
TTCATTAAGCATTTTTCATTAAACTTCTTTAAATATTTCTTATTAAAAAAGAAATCAGAAATTACTTTAAATCAAATCTTTTATCCATTAAACTGTTTGTCTATTTTAGAAGTTTACATGATAAGGAGTCCAATAAGTTATCAATGATTCTATGAAGGGATCAAAGAAATTAGAAGTTTGCCGGTCCCTGGTGTAAGGGGCTCTACATAGAAATTTCCAAAATGAAACAGTTATTTTCATAAACTGAAATAGGCCAAAAAATTAAGTGTATTGAATTTAACGAAGTCCAATTAAAATGTTGAACATTTTACTTGATTCAGGTATCTATTTTTATTCAATATTAAAGGTTAAATTTAAATTTACATAAAAAAATTTTGTTCTCTTATAAAAAGAAATGTTCATCTTATATAATAATATTCACTGAAATAAAGTATTTTCCTTCTAGATTTGTGATTAGGCAGAAGAATGTTCTTTCTCTTAGTTTTATGAAGATGTATTCAAATACTGATAAAATAATACTAGGTGCAGGAGTGGCCGTATGGTAAGTAGCTTACTTACCAACCACATGGTTCCGAGTTCAGTCTCACTATGTGGCACCTTGGGCAAGTGTCTTCTAATATAACCTCAGGCCAACCAAAGCTTTGTGAGTGGATTTGATAGGTGGAAACTAGAAGAAGCCCGTTGTATATATATATATATATATATATGTGTGTGTGTGTATTCCTGTGTCTGTATTTGTCCTTCCACCACCACCACTTGACAACCGATGCTGGTACATTTGCATCCCTGTGACTTAGTGTTTCAACAAAAGAAACCAATAAAATAACTAGTTGGCTTACAAAGAATAAGTTCTGGGGTTGATTTGTTCAACTTAAGGCAGTGCTCCAGCATGGCTACATTCAAATGACTGAAACCCATAAAAAGTAGATACTGTGGTAAATGCTATTGACTCACTATTGCTTTGTGACAATTTCAAGAATCATCATTCCATTTTATTTCATTGGTATCATTCTGTATTCTTTGAGACATAAATTTAAGGTATTGGTGTATTTCAGACAACAAGGTTGTGGTCTAGCACAGAAAGATAACTGAGTAACACTGTAGTAGGATGTAGGATGGTGCAACACTTCATCTCACCATCCTACTTATAGCATTACCTTTTTATCTCTCTGTACTCGATAATAAATTTAATCCATGTAAATTCTTATGTACTCTTTAAATGAAAAATTTTGTTTAATTGAGGAATTACTGTGAAAGAAGATCTGTTATATGACAGCTCCAAGAATTCACATGCTTAGTGGTCAGCCACAAACTAAGTAGATCATGCATTATCATTCGGTTATGTAACCCAGTGTGTAGAAGTTGATGATACATTATCATTTGGTTATGTAACCCAATGTGTAGAAGTACTCTTTGTTCAATTTTTCATCACTACCTTTTGTGGGGCTTTGATTTATCCTGAAGAAAGAGATTGCATTCATGACCATGGCAGACTTTCCAAAACTGGTGAGATCAGTTGGAGTTGCTGTTTTTCTTGGGCAACTGCAATTTGAAGCTGCAGTAAGAACATGAGCTGGGGGAAATTCTTAATGGATGAAATTCTAGAAAAGAAAAACTTGGCAAAAGGATTTGTGCAAGGTTTGGGTTGCATTGACACTATAAGTTAACTCAGCATGCTTAGAAGTCAATGCTCTCAAAATGAGCCAACTTTTAGGTGTGATGACTAATCTAAATGGTGATAACTTTATTCTTGGATTTAAATTTTATGAATTAATTTCTGCATTTATAAAGCAGGTTTGAGAATAAATTATATTGCTATGACATTGTTGCTATATTAAGTAGATTCAATTCCTACTTACAGGTAGCTTTTAATATTTTAAAATTGCACTTTGATACAAGTTTTGAAATTTGAAAAAACAACAATTATAAAATATTTGTCATAACAGAATATTGGAATGGGAAGAACTGTTCCTTTCATTTTTCTTTTTGGAAAGCGACATTTGGGCAAAGAAATCAAATTTTGAATGCCTTCTTACACTGTTTTTTATTTTTTATTTTTCATTTTCAGTACTCTTTTACCTTGTGTTATCAGGTGATATGCTGATTTATCCTAATCATGTCCTACATATCCACATATCTTGCTCAAATTAAGGCAGCAAATTAGAGCATTTTTATGAACAGCAAACAGAACAAGGCCACTTTTGCACATTGTTTCATTTTGGTAGGGTCAGTAAATATACAATCAGTCCCTGAAAGTAAGATTGATTGCATTGTTAGTGTTGGACAATATGTCTAACAATGTCACTTTTGTCTGCATTTCTGAATTCAAATCCCATCTCTTATCACTGGAAGAAGAAAACAAAACACAACACAGTGATACTACTGTTGGTAGCTGTAACTAACAAATAGTATAGGCCAGGGTTGTCCAACCTGCGTCCCACTTAATGTTTGAGTGCAGCCCACTACTGACTCCCATTACAAGTGGGATTTTTGGCGAAATTATATAGTGAGTTAGGGAGTGAGTACATCTTAAGATTTTATTGGAAACATGTGAAAACACACATGGCCTAAAATTATATATAAAATTTGAATAAAAATTTAAAATTCATTTTTGGTTTGGCTTTATGTTATCATTTTTCTTTAAATTTTTTTCAAATGGTTTTACGACCCATTCAATTAAAAGGTTGGACATCCTTAGGTAATGTTGGTTCTAGCTGAAGATTGGTTGTGATAGGATTGCTCATTGATGCATGCTGTCATCACTAACTGATCATTCCATCATACACAAACATATTAGACGGGAAAAAAAATAAATACCACATGTGCTGATTGTTACACTGTATCACATTGACTAGTTATAAGAGTAACAAAGGTTCTCATAAACTGATGTAATATATAAGAAACCTGTTGGTGGCACATAAAATCACTAAAGCCCCTGTATCACACAAATGGAACACTTGTTAGTGGTATGTAAAACCACCCCCACTCTTAGAGTGGTTAGTGTTAGGAAGGGCATCCAGCTAAAGAAACCAAGCTAAACTAGACGGGCTCAGTGCAGCTGCCAGCCCCAGTCAAAATGTCCAACCCATGCTTGCATGGAGAATGGATGTTAAATGATGATGAAAATATTTGATCAGTTACCTCTGCTATAGAATTGTTAAAATGTATCAAAAAGGTGCAAGTCAAAAAATAAATATACATTTGTGTCCCCATGTGATTTCCTAACCAGTTATTGCCCCAGTTCGATTTCCAGACCAGGCTATGTGTTGTGTTCTTATTTCCTGTCACTTCAGTTCATTCATCTGTAGAAAAGAGTTACTTCACTGGTGTATCAGCCTTTGCTTTTCTCTTGAATAATATCGGTGGCATAGGGAGGAGAGGCTAGTTTGAATGCACAACTGCTAGTCTTCCATAAACAACCTTGCCTTTCTAGGTGCAATCCCATGGTTGATCCATGACCAGAGAGGATCTTTACTCTTTTATTCCCCATTGTGTGCCATCCAGGAATAAAATCAAAGTTGCTGGCTTTGTGTCATAACTTGAAACTAATTTTATCCTATAGGTTCAAGGATGGCAGCTGTAGTGTTGAAAAGTGCACCTCCCAACCACATTGTTTCAGATTCAGTCCTGCTACTCACCCAACCTATGCAAATATGAAAAAA
>JACXVO010011710.1:9863-30053 GCA_015501135.1 Hapalochlaena maculosa
TCCCATTCCAAACATTAGTCATCTTCAAAATCACATATAAGCTTTAATCTTATATTGATCTACTACAAAGCTCAAGAAATAACATTGTATTCCTCTACACAGTGTATGTGTATGTGTATATATATATATATACACACACACATACACATACTTAGTGTGTGTGTATATGTATGTATAGATATATATATATATATATGGAGCTTAGTATAAATGAATACATATTGGTAAAAATATATATGCTTGAATAAAAAATATATAATTGATTGGAATGACCATTAAGATCTTTCAGTTAATCAAAACCAATCTAGCCCACCCCACCCTCCACTTTAAATACAATTGGATGCACTAACTCGATACTGTCTTAAGATGCTCCCTGTCAATTAGCTATTTAACTACCCACCCCATCCCTTATTACGAACAACTCAAATTTCTGCATAAATATATATTTATATAACTGTTTTGCCAATTATTATTAGGCCTTACTTTGACTACAGTCATGTAAACAAGACTCACTATAAAATGAATGTTTTAACTGCAGTATTCCTATTTATGTATAAAGACAACTTTTGACTGCTATATGGATTAATGATCCCACTACAGATTAACTGCTTAATCAACAATGATAATATTATTAATTATTGATAATAATATTAAAATTATTACTTGTTCCTTTGATATTCAATTATTCTTTTGCTTGCTTGTTTTGTAACTAAACCAACCAAAATTCAAAGTCCATCTTATATGTACTCCGCTAAGATCTTACAGACTTGACCAATAGTATGAACTTCAGGCGATACACCTTAACCATTATTTCCCTTATGAACATGTTTACATATTGGAACATTTATGCAAATGCATAGGATTCACCAAGGAAGTTATATATCATATATTATATATACAATCAATAGCAAACCCTGCATTATATTATTTTATTATTCCACTTTTTCTGTAAATAATCCTCTTAAAATACCTATCCATCATCTAAATCCTTCTATCCAATGAGTTATCAAGGAATATAATGTAAAATAAAATACACATAAAAAAGTAAAGACATTATATGAAACCTTGAATAATGAAACAGCTGTAATGGTCAACCCCACTTATTTATTGATTCTGTATGACTAAAATATATTCTTGTGATAATAAACAAAATTTGTTTTCAATTTTAATCAGTTTTCCTTTTCCCCTTCAATAAGTTTTACTTTATTATTATTACTATTATTATATATATATATATATGTATGTACAGGAGTGGTCTTGTGGTAAGTAGTTCGTCTACCAGCCACATGGTCTTGGGTTCACTCCCACTGCGTGGCACCTTGGGCAAGCGTCTTCTACTGTAGCCTCGGGCCGACCAAAGCCTTGTGAGTGGATTTGGTAGACGGAAACTGGAAGAAGCCCGTCGTATATATATATTCTTTGTGTTTCTGTATCTGTACCCCCACCATCGCTTGACAACCGATGCTGGTGGGGTTGTGTCTCCGTCACTTTGGCAAAAGAGACTGATAAAATAAGTACTGGGCTTACAAAGAATAAGTTCTGGGTGTCAATGTGTTCGGCTAAAAGGCGGTGCTCCAGCATGGTCGCAGTCAAATGACTGAAACTCGTAAAAGAATACATATATATATATATATATATATACACACATATATATATAGCCACATTATTGGTTCACAGACATCGTTTCATCTCCACTGTGTATATCAGTGCTACAATGTCATCTGTTCCTTTCAAATTACCTGCAAACCGCTTCCGTTGTGGTTCACTCCACTTTTTTCTACCTTGGAGTTAAACGCTCAAAAATTTCCTTTCTCGCACGTTATTTCTAAAGAACTTGTCGCTAAACAAGTTTCATTGCGCTCTCGCGTCTAAAACCCCTACTAAAAGATCACATGCGCTGCTCGACCTCTTGTAACTAATGAAACAAAAGCATCTGTTGTAAATGGTCACTTTACATTTGTCCTCTGTAATGCAAATAATAGTATTATTCCAAGAAATAGTTTAATATTCATTATACTGAAATATGAAATATCAAAGGGTGCAAAATACAAGTTTATTACATTCCTTTGTATGTTCCCTCCTTCTCTGAATGTTTTTGTTTAGTCCCAGACCAGACATTGTATCGATCTCGCTCTCACCTCAACACCTACCAGACAGCATTTCTTTTAATATATGATTTTTTGAAAAAATTCGGCTGCCACTTCGTGCAGATCGAGAGACCACTACCCTACCTCAGTAAAAGAATATTTGAACCAACGAAGGAATCTTCTACGCAGTTACACAGCTTGCTAGAAATATTAGCAAAATCTTCAAACCACAAACCACCGTTTAAAAGTAGGACAGACTGAAAAAAAAGTCGTGGCTAGTATAAATTTTTTCGATAAAGGCTGACCAGAGGGCTGTTACAACAATACACTGATTAAGGACAATTATAAAAGGTTTTGGGAGAATTCGCAGATTTTGAGCCATAAAAAATACTGAGAACACAACGTATTGTAATACAAGAGAAACACAGTTAGACGGAAAGTATCATTTTCTTGTTTTGTTATGTCCCTCTATATTCGACCGCTAATGGCCATATAATAGAGAAACTCACTTTATACTTAATAGAATAATAAATACTAACTCACAGCAAAACGCTAAGGACAGCACATATCCATGGAACCAAATATTGATTAAATCCAGTATACGCAACTATAGCAACCGCTGACCCACAGATTTGACATACAAATATGAGTCAAACTGAATAGTAAAAAAGGAAGCAAATAAAAGGGTTAATGGATTTGAAATAGAAGTAATAGGAGTTCTGGAAAGTTTCCAGAAATGGACTGGCGTCTTCTCCAGGTGTGGACTTGCCTACCGTCTGCATAGCGCTGGAGAACCAAGACTGGACTTATGAGTTCTCATGATTCGTGAAAGAAATAATATTAAGGGTTATAAGAGTTGAAAAAAAATAGTATTTCAGTATAAGTTCATTTGAATAAAGTGAACACTTACTGCATAGTTGGAGGTTGATATGTAATAAAAATATATTGAATAAAAAGCGGAGTAATTTCTAGACAACGATGCAAAGAGGGAAAAATGTTTTGACTAGATAGCCATTGTTATTCCCTCCTTTTTTAGCTTGTCTAACTCAATGGTCAAATAGCTACACGTACACAACGTCCATGACTCGTTAGTTAAGCAAGACTTGTACACGCTTGTTTTAGTATTGGAATGTTAAAACGGCAAGCGACAATAAACAACGTTTAGTACGAATCATTTCTAAAAATAGTGAATATATTAAGAAGAAAAGATAGATAGAATTCAAAATCAAAAATGTGTTTATGAAGATGTACTAAAAATAGAAACAAATAGAAACCAAGGAAATTTAAAATCAATGATTGTTTCACTCCTTTTTTTTTTTCATTTTCTTTATTAAAAAAATTGCAGATAGAAGGAAATTTTGTCGAGAAACCTTTACCGGCTTCACGTGTTGTATCCATCTTGTCCAGACTATTACAGCTAGTAGAAAGATCACTGAACAAAGTCAACAGATTTACAAAATATACACTAAAGGACACAGGCATACAACAAAATAAGATACTTGAGTAATGGAATGTTTTAAAAATATTTTGATTTTACGGTATATGATGAATTATTAAAAAGTCCCAAAAAACTTACATCGTAACAAAAATATTATAATCCAACGCTCGTTAATGGTCGTCGTAGAAGTGAGGGGAGGGGGAGTTATAAAAGTCAATTTTGTATGGAGGCTTCTGATTGGAAGAAATGCAACGAGGTAAATAAAATAACTAATCAAATCGAATGAAGCATTTATCAAGATAAAGATGGCGGCGTCTGTGAGTGGCAGTTCCTTGGAAGAAAAACTTCTTTGGGAAACTGTAACTCAGTTCTTCGAAATGGTGCCTATAAGAAAAATGAAATGGGGTGTAAGTTACTTTTAGATGTAACTCCATCTGTTATTGTGCCGCCTTCGATGTTTATAGTTAACTACTGTTCTTTTATCTCTTCAGAATATATATATATCCTCTTGGCTGGGATATTCTTTTTTTTGTTTTCTTTCTCTAAGCAGAATATGTTTACTTAAAATTATGTCAGCAGAGATTATTTTATGTCTTGTTTTGTACATTTCACACCTAGCAAAACACGCTATATAATTACTTTTATTTATATGTATTGTTTTTAATTTATATTTCACACTTATAATCAAAAGCTACGTAATTATTGCAGTTAAAAGATGTTTTTTTTAAAAAGTGGTTCATTAAAAAAAAATTATCAGTTCGTTGATGTTTGGTTTCAATGTCTAATTCTTTTTTTTCTTTGGAATAAATATAACCATTTCAAGATGTATCGAAATTCATTACGATCAAATTATGTAAAAATTTGATTACAAAAAATATCTTTAAAAACAAAATAAAAAATATGACGCTGCATTTCAATTTTATTTATTAGCTGTCCATCTTATATATATTTACACATAATAACCCATCACCTGCTCGAATTACATAATAATAATTACATATACATACACTAATACGGCGACCTTTTTTGAGCAACCGTGAAATAATTACCAAGTAATAACTATACGATTCTTTGAATAAAAGAAAATTTATGTATTTGTTGTTGAATTATGATTATTTCGTGTATCTATCACAATCTTTAATAGGTGCATTTCACATCTTATCCATTCAATCTGAAATCGATTCTAATAAATGTTTTCGCGATTATAAATTTTACAGTCAGTATCGGATTAATTCCTTTTACATTGGGTTCATAAAGCAAGTGCCTCTAATGTAAGACTCAGGCCGTTGATGATTATATTTATCTTGTATCTAAAAAATTATACCTGTTTGGTATCTAAGAAATACGTATCGATAATATATTGCGGTCAATCAATCCTGCCGTATCCTTTTTAAATCTGTTTTGTGCTTTAAGACGTTGTTACTAAACTGACAGGATTTCATTATTTACATGGGCGGTTATGTGTCCCCATATTTATCTGTCCCGTGTAAATAGTGTAAATAATGTACTGAATTCCTCATTTCAAAAATATAGGACAATGCTGACTAGATTACGGTTAAGATTAACCAGTTTTGGAGAGAATAAAACAAAACCCAAGACTATTTTACTGTATCTTGTATGTCTTCATTGAATGCTTGTTGGCATTTAAAATTTACTTTGTGAAACCAATTATTTCAAGTTAATTTTTATGAAACCAATTATTTCAAGTTAATTTTGCAAAACCCTACAAGAAAATTTATTTTTATTTTCTCAGAATTATACTTTTGAAGGATCAGAACTGGGACCAGAAACTCAAAAGAAGGTATTAAGTGCCACTGTAACCAGTCCTCTTTGTGAAAAATACCCACCCTCTCTTACTTACCAACGTAATTTTGTGAAACATTTCCTTCATAAAGTAAGTATTTTGTTACTAATTACGTTTTTCTATCCTCCTTAATTATGATTTTTGATTGCCATGTTTAATGACATTTGTATCCTGTTCATCATGTGTCTTTTTTGTTATTTTTTAATTTTATTTTAGAATCTTATAGTATTTGAAATAGTTATATTTTCCATATAAGTTTTATTTGATACTAGCTCCATAGAGAAGGTAAAACACTCAACATGCAAATATTACGATTTGGCTCGAGTATTGCTATGTTAATTCACTTTTGAACAGATGCCTTATTGAAGCAATGAGCTTACCTGAAGCAGATAATGGAAAACAGCCCACAGATGTGTCTAGTTTACCTTTTTGAATGCATTATAATATTCTATACCTCTACACAACATAGATAATCTATTTGCTTCAGTATACATATCTGGAAAGTGTTATCACTGTCAAATTCTAGGTTAGTTTTATGAAAATTATTCGGCTATAAAACATTTCTTTTAATATTTTGTGCAAATTTATGAAGTCTGAGTAAGGAGTTCTATGAGGATGATGGAAAATTTTCCATCAAGAAGCCATTAAACATAGTTGATTAACAGTTTAAGAATCCAGATTTCTTTTATTCTTTTTTTTTTCTTCAAATGTACATCCTTGCTTGATGAGTTAAAAACTACTCTTTTTTTTTTTTCTTTCTGATAAGCCTTACTGCTGGTTAATTTTTTTTAGCTTGAGTCGTGCGAGTCTGAAGTCTGTGATGAGGTGTATGAAGTTTATTCTGATATTCTCAATCAAAAAGAGGAAGAAGATGATACTCTTTGCTACAAGACATACACGTTAGTAAGTTGGAATTTTTATATCAATGTGTGAATAATAATTTGAATTTTTTTACCCACAAAGCACAATAATAATTTCTACAGCTCTAACTTCTGATACATATTCAGTACTTATAAATTTAAACTACAGTCTCTCACAGTTAAAATATAGTAAATATCTTGTATTATATTAAGGTCATCACCATTGTTTGAATATCCACAGCATGATAAATTCTTTGTTTCATTTTGCGTCTCTCTATGAAGTTCTGCATCTTGAGATCTGGCTTGTCCACTTCAGTGGGCTCTCTTTTCTACAGGTATCCCTGTCAGTGCTTAACACATTTTCACTTAGTACTTTTTGTCTATTCACATATCTATATCCATCCACTTACTTCATTTGGTTATATTGGCCGAGTCTTTTTTAAGACCTAATCAGTCCCCCATTAGTTGTGTTCAGCTTATCATTGAAGTTTACATGGTATATATATCAAACTGATTAGATGCGACAGATTTCTAGTCTTTGCTGATCTTCAACATTCATTGCACATGTTTGATGATCATCTCACATTGTAGCCTAGACTAGTGTTCTGCAACCAGTATGCCATGGTGTAACCTGAATATAATTTTTTTCCCTATCCTTTTAGCGTGGTTTTAGTTAAGGCATTTCACCGAATTTTGAAAGAAATGTGTACAACAAATGAAAAAAAGGTTGCAGAACATTGGTCTGTGCTCGTGCATTATATAGTGTATTTTTAAGAGAGTTGTCTTCTAATCCAAGTCACTATTTTGATTCGATAAGTTATTTCAGTCCTGAAGTAATAGTGGAGTTTCTATTTTGCTCTCTTTGACATTGAGATTGATGAAACCTATAAAGTTCATCTAATTTTCTCTCAAGAATTGAGTTAATCTAGATCCCCTGCCCAATATAGTAGTAGATATCTTATTGGTTGGGTGAATGTTTTTAGTCTTTAGTTTTTCATTTTTCTGTATCATTGCCATATATTATCAGTATAGTTTATCTTGACGTTTCCTACTACAGCCATTAAAATTGCCTGCCATGGTAACTATGTTTCACTGTTTCTTGGCCACACTCATTTAACAATATTTAAAATTGGTGGTAAGAAAGGCATCCAGCCATAGAAATCGTGCAAAAACTTGTGTATATGAGCAAAGTGTAGTCCGCTTTCTCTTCAACAAGGGCCGTAACTCCAACTGATTTTGGATTGCGATCATGGAAAACATGCAGAATGATGACTGTTAATTTTTAATGTTCTCTCTCATTAGGTAGAGGACACATTGAAGTGTGATTATAGTATATTTTCAAAAAGATTTTCTATGGGCAATTGTTTTTAGACAAACTGTTATATAGATGTACAGAATACTTTAAATACGATGTAAATTAACTGTGTATTCTTTTACCTGTCTGATTATATTTATATTTATTCTTTATAGCCTTCATCTAATACAGTGAGCCTTCAGGAATCTGTTCACCTGGTGACACAAGGTACTACTGGTTTAAGCACATGGCAGGTATGTCTAATCACAAGATCTGTCAAACTGTTTTTATCTCGTGATTACGTTTTGTGTTGACGTCGGGGGTGGGGATAACGGTGTTGATCTTTCAAATAGACATTTATCTCAATAGTTAAAATAATAATGGCTATTTCTATCTACAGTTTATTATTGCAGGATCTTAACATTTTACAATGATGACGAAATAAGATGTGGACATAAGATGGAGTTAAGTCTCTTTGGTTATTGATTTAAGATTTTTTTCCACTTAAGGATGTTGAAGTATCCTTAGATTTAGTTTTATTGGTATGTAGTGAAAATAATAGTTTCATTGGTTTCTTAATTTATTGCTTTTAGCTATTAACTTACCCTCTCACAATAATTAATTGATCCAATATTAAACTGTTTTTATTTTATTCTTAAGTAAGACTAATACATTCCTTTTAACATATTCCTGCCTCCTTTTTTCCTGTCTAAAATATAATGAAGTAAACTGACTTAAATAAAATTTGCTTATTTTAGTTAGAAACAAAGTCATGGCTACATGACTGATTTGATTTTATTGGTGTGTGTGATAAGAGGTTTGCTTCTCAGCTATATGGTTTTGATTTCAGTCCCATTGCATGAGACCTTGGGCAAGTGTCTTCTATATCTCTGAGGTGACCTAAACATTGACTGGAGTTTGTTGACAGAATTGGAAGAAAGCCCATTGTGTGTGTCAAGATATGTCTTGCCATAGAAGGAACATATCACAAACAATGAAGTCCTCCAGCAGGTTATGTTTCATGCATGGACAATGGGAAGGCCATGTTTCAAGCATGGACAAATCCAGAATGCCAAAAATCATTCTACAGGGATTTTAACTAGGGTGAAAGACAAGAGTAAACACAACCACTCTCAAAGTCAGTTTCCTCCAAATAGAGATAGATTGCACAGAGTGGGAAGGAGTGGCAGCATAGGGGAAGGTATGTATCCTATAACAGACTGCTTTTTTATATGACACCAGCAACAGTGAAGTCTCCCATGGTATGGTTTTTACAGATGGATGCCCTTCCAAACATCAACAACTTTACAGAGTGGACTGGGCATTTTTTTACATGGCACCAGCACTAGCAAGGTCACCAAGTAACTTGCCAGACAAAGATCGTTTGAGAGGAAGGCTGATATTGAAGGAGGTTGCTTTGTAACAAGTTAGAGTATGACAGAAGCAGATGTTTTGCTGTAGAGAGAGATATCTGGTTGCCCTAGTTACAGAGAGATGGTGATGTACCAGGAATATCCCCTGAATTTCACTGAGGTAGACAGGTCTTCTCGAGAATCTTGTAACACCAGAAATCTCAGTATGCTGTTATCTCTTCCATGAAGTCCAACATCTATATGTGTGTTAATGATCTTTGTCTTGAAATCATATGGTAATTGTAAATAAGAAATAAGTATGTTTTTGTTTTTTTTCAATATTCTGTAGAAACATCACTTGCCATAGAAAATTATTACCTTACTTGACAATAGCTGAGGGTTAATGATGGGAATGGCATCATGTCATAAGAAATCTACTTCATTAAACACCATCCCGCCCATGGGAAAATGAAAATTAGCATGATGGTAATGATATTTCAAGAGTAGAACATTGAATTCAAGTTAACTTTACTAGAATCTGATCTTCTCTATTTGTGAAAGCATTGGATGGAAACTTAGAAATGTCCGATTGTAGTAATTAATGTTGTATTAATATTAGCATATATGATTTGGATAATGCTTGTTTGAAATGTCTTTTTGTGCAATTAATGAAGTATGAATATTGTATCAAATCGGTATTTACTCCATTACCTAAATAATTATATAACAAATCAATCTAATAATATTTCATTAGGAATTACTTAATTATCTTCATTATTTATTATAGAAGATTTGCTTTGAGCAAAGATTATTAAACTAACAAATATTATATAATAGTTTTTATAATGGAAACCTAGCACAAATCATTATATATAAAGAACATGAATAATATAAATAATTATACCATCAATGACGAGTATTTAATAAACAGATATGTCATCATTTAGTAGCCATTTTCCATGCAAGCATGGTTTGGGTGTTTAGACGGTGGCTGGTAGGCTGGGTGGCCACACCAAGCCGCAGCCTGATTTGACTCCGTTTCAACAGTTGGATGCCCTTCCTAATGTCAACCACTCAGAGTTGGGACGTTTTTACATGCCATCTACATATGTGCCATTTGCATGACACGAGAATTTTGATGATTTTACGTGCCACTTGCATGGTACCTAGGACTACCTTGACTGTGTTTGGTGATTTTTATGTACCGCTGATACAGGTGCCACTTGTGTGACCTCAAGGACTAACTCGATTGCGATTCCATTACTCATGGATGTTCCTTCGGGATTACTTGAAATAATATAATTATGCATATCAGTTAAGATCAAATTTTTTATTTGATATTTAAATAAACTTTATATATTAAACCATCTCAAAAAAATTATTTTAAGTAACCAGTGGTACATCTAGCTCTTTCAATCCTGCTTTTAAAGTTGACATGATTCTTGAAATTTATCTTTAGGAATGTCTATCTTGTTACAAGTGGCTATTGGAGAATATATAAAATTGTTAGAGTTTAGTTTTGGATTTTAATGTTTTATTTTAAATTTGCTAATTATTATTACTGGAATAATATTAATCACTAGTACTTCCAATCCAAACTAATTTTTGTATAATTTTTCAAGTAACTTATCTACTAACATTTGTAAATATAAATTAGAGAACTGCTATTGACAATCTCCTAATTTATTTATATTACATGTTCTACTATGAAGAGAATATTCAACATATTATATAAACAATTACATAATAAAAACCATAATAGACCAACAAATTGTTTTGGTTTTTATATTCTTTTATGCATTTCGGTAATTTTTACTGTGGCCATACTGGAGCACTGCCTCCAGTCAAACAAATCGACCCCAGAACTTGTTTTTTGTAAGCCCAGTACTTATTTTATCAGTCCCTCTTGTCAAATCACTAAGTGAATGAATGTTGTTTCCACATTGTGGAAGGGATAATTTAATGAGTGAACAGAAAAGTTTTTTTACAAACCAACAAGCAACAAGTACTGTTCTCATTGGACTAATCTATATTATTTACAAAACCAGGCATGCTACATAATGCACATCAAGGCTCTATCTATATCTTTAGAAATATCCAAGCAACATTGTAATAAGAATACAATTAAGAAATTATACAATACTATAATAATTATTTTGGTTACTAAATTTATTTAGTAAGTCAAATGAAATTATTTTATATTTACCATTATTATTATTATAGTTATCAATTAGTTGATAACTAGGAAAGTATATTTATATAACCATTATTTTAGAACAATGAAGACCTCCCATTTGCAATATGTAATATTACATACTAGTACTATCTAGTGTGAACACTGCAGATTTATTGTCATTTGTCAGCAATGAAGATAACATATCTTACAATCTTTGCAGGCTCCTTACATTTTAAACTCAAATCCTACCAAGGGGAATATGTCATTTGATTTAAGTGACTAATCCCTCTACTCTAAAGCTTCAGGCCTTGTGCTTGTTTTTAAGAAAATCCCAGAATGATGTGAATTACAGCTATTACATCAGTTTTTTAACATCGTAACTAATTAGTGAAGAGATCATTTAATACAAAATGTTAATATTAACCTTGCTTATATTTCTTGAAATGTTTGGCTTCAATAACTGTGGGAATACTCATCATTTTTGGAAACTAATGCCACTGGCATTCTTCTCTTGAAGAAAATTTTCAGTTATCTTTTATATTTGTTGCAGGCTGCTCAACATTTAGCTGAATGGTCCATTGAAAATAGTGAGGCATTTCAGAACAAGTAAGATATTATTTTCAAACATATTGTCATATAAGTAATTTTGCTACTAAAAGAAGACTCTACATTGTTTTCTCTTATTTGAGCACATTTTAATAGCATGTATTGAAGAACAGTTATACTCAAACTCTTTTAAGTAGTCTATCTGAACTGCATGTTTATATTTTGTGTTTAACAAGTATAATAAATATGAGATAAATACTTTATTTGCTGGTGTATAAGACACATCCCTATTATACATTTTGCTGGGGAGGATTTTCTGCAAGTAAATGTAGTGCTGCAACAATATATTGGAATAAAGTTTGAACTACAAATTTATCATAAAAAAAAAATCAACATTGTACAAGTACTGTATTTCAATTTTGTCTTTCTGATCAGTTATATAATTGTTTATATTTTGATGGAGGTAATTGCTATTCAAGATGTTAAAATTTGTAATTTTGGTTATGATGTTTGTGTTACTAAAATCACCCATCAGAGTGGTACACCACCTCTATGGCTTTGTTGTCATCCACTCATTGCAATTAGCTTGACAGGTAAATGAAAATTTAACATTCTTTCCATCTTTTTAGCAGAGGTTTCATTTAGATACCTTTTAAAATCATTTTAAAGGTAACACAGCCATTAAATATATTAGGCCATATCTAGTGGGGGTTATGTAAGTTGGGGAAAAAAGTATAATGAAATAATGTGACCTTTCCCCAAGACTGCTGAGATATTGTAAGTAATTCCTTGTCAGTTTATACTAGAAGGCTGATATTTTGGCTTGTTTTCAATATCTTATAAGTAACATTTATCATGCTTATTCAGCTCCATAACCCAAAACACTTCGTTTTTCATCTGTAGTTTGGCTGAATTAAACACACGGAAATATTTTGATCCACATGGAAAAAAGCATGTTAAAGCAGTGTTTGTATTAATTATTCCACAGAATGCATATTTGTTCAGAGTAGTTTAAATTACTATGCATGTATTAACATTCATTTTATGATACATTTGCTTATGTAGAAAACTTTATATGGCTAGTTGCCTATATTCAGCTGAACTCTTGGTTGTGCTAAAAATTTTATCTCACCCTTTTGTTATATAGAAGTTGCTTCTGCTTAACCATATCTTTCCATTCATTTTTTTCTTTATTTGAATTACATTTCGATGCTGTTTGAACAATGTATTTTACTGCCTTGATTCTCATGTCTGTATGACAATGTCAACAGCTATTCAGAACTGAAGTAATTTGGTTTCTAGATATGGCAGTAAACTGGCTGAAATGCTTAGCAATATTTTGTCTGTCTTTTGTCCCTTTTTGGGGGGTGGGTCAATAAATTAAGTACCAGTTGTATACTGCCCAATTTCGAATCCTGTGCCTAGTGTAAAAAAAGAATGTAGTCTCAGAATGTGAAGAGTTTTGACTACATTGAAATACTGCCAATATTATCTCTTAGCTTCAAAACAACTCTTTGCTGTTATTCCTTTCAAGATCCCTTGGAGACAAGTCAAGTACTAGGGTTGATTGTATTAATTAGCCTCATCCCTTCAAAATTGTTGGCCTTGTATCTAAATCAGAAACCATTATTTTCTGAAATTGGCAGTAAAACATTACTTATGGTAACTTATGAATTAACTGCCAGAATTGAGGAACTTTGTATGTTACCTATCAACCTGTTTGAAATAGTAGCTAAAGCTCTCCAATAACTTTTTCCAGTTTTAAAAATGGAAGGACACATTAGATAATGTAGTCTCACTTACCCCTAAAAAAAAGATTGGAGCTGGTTAGGATTGAAATTTTTTTGAACATGTCTCCTTTGTGTAGTCGGGTTTCACTTGGGGCTAAGTGGCAACAACTGCAAAATAAAATGGTTAGCAGCTGTTGGTGTTTTTAAATAAATAACCAAATATATTTTATGTTGAACTAATACTGTTCTCCTTATTTTTGCTTATTTGTTTACTATCTTGTTTAATTTTTTTGTGCACGTGTTGTTTCTTTCCAGAAAAATTTTGGAACTAGGATGTGGTCTTGGTTTGACAGGCATAGTAATTTGCAAGAATTGCCAACCAACACATTTTTGCTTTACAGATTGTCACCCGCAAGTTTTGTATCTCTTGTCTAAGAATATTGAACTCAACATGCTGCAAAACAGTCAAAGTGAGACAGATAATACCCAAGAAGACATTCACTTATCACCCATCAACATAAATAATAAAAATGATGAAAAAATAATGCGGAAGATTCGCCGACAGCTTAGCTTAAGTGCTGATAACAATACTTCAAATGACATGACTGATATCATTGAGATCTGCCTGTCTCCATCTACACCTCCTAGTGATGAGAGTGAAATTATGCAGAAAGATCCTGTGGAAGATTTTGCAGATTTTGAGCTCTACTCTAAGTCATGGAAGAAGGATTCTGAAAGCAAAATTGCTACACTTAAAAAAAATGATAAAATTAGTATTGCAAAACTGGACTGGGAGTGTTTTGATGATAGTTTTCTCAAATGGTATTGTCCAGAAATTATCGTTGCTGCAGGTATTATCATCTATATCATCAATAGTAATGCTGTGTTTCTTAATATTTCACAATCATCACTTGATCCAGTATTTTGTTTTTAGAATCGTATTATCTTTATGTGTAGTTCCAGCTAAATGAACTTCAAACTTTATAAATTTGTATCTTTCTACTTAGGTACTTAACAATGGAACAATATTATTCACCTGTAAAATGACTAGCTCTCTTTGTAAACACCCAACTTTGCAGAAACATGGGTTTAGTTGAATAGAAGAATAATATATATTCAACTTTTATATTAATGCAATTTTTTTTTTTTTTAAGTTCGACAAATTTCCTATTGTTAACCAATCATAAATTTAGTTTCATTTTTCAAATTGATAACCAACAATTATTTCAGACTTTTATTCTATGAATTTTTTCAGCATGGTTTTTGTATCAGTTAGTTTGTGTTAAACTGGAAGTTGTGTGTTATTTTTGCTGGAAAATAATTGCTCTTCCTACCACAAAATTCTTAAGTGGTGGATTGTTTATCATGGCATGTAATGTTATAAACTTTGGTTAAGAATAAAACGCAACACTTTTGAACCTTTGAAACAACAGGTACTATAATTGCAGTAGCCTGTAATTGCAATAGATTGAAATGAATATTGTTATAAGGATTTTTCATAATTTTCTTTAGAGTTGTAAAATTGTGTTTGATAATGATGGATTTCATTATCTTTCAGATGTGGTTTATGATACAACAGTAATTCCATCCTTGGTACTTGTGTTGAAAAAATTACTGTCTGTTACTCTTGAGAATGGTGAAAAGCCAGTGGCCTATGTAGCATCAACTGTACGTTTAGAAGACACTCGAGATCAGTTCCTGTTTACATTAGGTAATGGGTCGATATTTTCATAATTTTTCCCTTGTTTGTTTTTATAAGCAACCTGATTCCCACAAATCTCATTACTAAGAGTGCAAACTTTCTCTTTAATTTCCTGCTTCTTTTGATGCCTAATCTAATTTTTTTTGTTTTTCTTATGTTGATTTTTGATATGTTGCTTGTCTTTGAACCTATTACCAATGTAAGTTGAGGTGTGGGGTTAAGCCATCAGGGCCCGTCCATTGCACAAAGATAAGCCCATCCATTGCACCAAGGGTGGGCACTTGGTGTGCAGCAATGACATTGCAAAGCCATGCTGGCACTCATTGCACTTGGAGCATTAGCACTGTGGATTGGGTAATGACGGACCTCACATCTGTCAACCAGCACAGGCCAGAGCAACACCCTTACAATGCGGTGGGAAAGCTTCGTGCACACCCAGCACCCTGGTAGGCCCTTGTGGCTGACCCAGAGGATGCTGGATGCAAATTAAGTGGAGCATGCGCGATGCTCGCCCTGTAACACTTTTGTGTTGTTGTTCCCCCTCCCTTCTGTTCAACCGTTAATGGCTATGCCAAAGAAATTTTGCACTTGTTAATTTTCTATTATACAACATTTAAAGCTTTATTAATAGATGATTTAGTAAATTCCTGAAGTTGAAGTTATTTGGGTTGATACATTATTGCAAACTTTATATAGTTTCTCTGAGAAAATTGCTTGTGTTTTTTTTTTTATGCATTTATATTTTATTTTATAGGTGTTCAAGATCTTCGTTTTGAATCCTTGATGGCACCTAATGATGATATTTTCCATTATGACCGTGCTGTGCCAATTGAATTGTTGAAGATAACTGCAATGTAAAGATAAGGAATGATACAAGCAGACTGCTGGCAACCAGATCTTTTTATCTCTGATCACTATGATCAAATATTTGTTGTTCAGTATTCATGTTGATATACAAGTTGTAATAATCATTAACTATATTTTGTTTAATATATTAAGCTTGGTTGGCCATCTTCTATTTTCAGATCCATTTACAAATTTTCTTTATAATTTGGAATAATAATCTCCTATAGCATTGTTATAGTGAATATTCTTGCATATCATTCGGTTTCAAAATACTTCTAGATATGACCTGCAGTTATAAAACATACTTAGTAATTTTATATAACCATTGAAGCATGAAAGTTAGGCTTAAAACCATTGGTCTATAAGATTACTTTTACAGTAAGTGAACTATGCTTACTTTAAAAACATTTTTTTCTATGAAAAGTTTTTTTTTTTAATTAAAAATTTAAAATTCAAATTTTTTTATTTTAAAATACAAATATCTTTTCTTATTTGAAGAGAAAATGTGTCATCAAATTGATAAGTTTCATTCCAAATTTCTGTTGAATTTATAGTTACATGATGTTATTAAAACAATAGTATTTTGTATTCATTGAAAAGTTCATACTTCTATTTAACTGGATCCAGTTGACTGACTCTTTTTATGGTAGCCCATAAAATGTGCCTCTTTATTTTCTAACAGAGTGTTTATAAAAGAGCTTAAATAGTGCTGACTGAACACATAATTATCTTTATGTATATTCCTATTTCTTTATTGCTCACAATGGGATCTATATGTATATTCTTTCCTTATTGGAGACACTCTTCCAAAAGAGTGTTGGAAGTTGAGGGTTGTAAGCCAGTTTGTCTCTTGCATAAGCTTTGTTGTACTTATGGAAATCCAATGGTTTCATAGTTCCTTAAGAATGAAAAAGATATTCCAGTCTATATTAAAATCTTGTACAAATCATTTTATCAGGATTGTAGCTGCCTTTTTATAGTGTAAAATTTTGTCCCAAAGTATTTCGTGTAAACACTAGGCAAAAGCTTTATACCAAAGTTCCATAGCAATAACTATGTCATCTCTGCAGGAAGTTTTGTAGCGTGTCAGTGTTTTCAGTCAGTAACTCCTTTTTATTTATGTAATTGTATATTTCAACCACTACATTCAATATGTTAACTAGTACATAAATACACAATATTTTGTGAAATTACATGTCTAGTGTTTGGGGAAGCATTTTGATCTGCTTAAACCAAACCTGTAAATAAAAGCTTACTGCTGCTTACATTGACCAATACAATAATAGTTACCTATGTTATACTGGTAGTTTCTTTTCGGACTATTAATTTCGTTTGGCTAGGCACCAGGTAAAATTTTGTAAGGAAGAGAATGTACTCATTTAACTTTCATTATATTAATTATATTTATTGATCATAAAGGTAAATACAATGATGATGATGTACATTACAAATCCAGATCCAAAAGGGAAGAGTATGGCTAGTGTAAATATTTGTAGGACAGTCCTAGTTGAATATACTTATCTCTACAATTGGAAATATGCCTAGTCATATGACAGAATTCCTCGTTAGGGAATTTGTTGGTGCTTGTGATGTATGAAACGGTGTTCAGTTGACTATTTCATGATTACTTCATGTCTTGTTGAAAGCAAAAAGTTTTATCTTTTGGTAATTAAAAGGATTTTTTTTATAAACTATTTATATTATGTAATTTTCAAAAATGTTAAATACTATATATAAGGATGTACATTAGTATCTTTGGCTAATAGTATCCAAGCAGTGAAATTTTAAAATTGTAAAATGTTGGCAGATCATTTTTCATAGCTTGTAACAACTTTCCAGCAGAATTCAGACAGCATTATGTTGAAGCATTGGCAGTTCAACAATGTACTTTATAGTTAGGTTTCAGATGATCTAAGTCAAACATGGGCAACCATTTTTTGATAAGTGGGCCATATGACACAATCAGACTGCTAAAAGAAAATTCAAGGTAAATTTTGTGTACCATTCAAAAAGTTCGGTCTGCCCATAATCTTGTAAAAATGATGTGATTTGGGATTCTTTCAAATAACCTTTTATTGACAACTTCCAGAAAGCCCTTATTGTATATTAAAGTAAAAAACTTTAAAAGGTCTTTGTTTGAGAGTTAATGTATATTTCTCAATATTTTTTTAATATATTTTAAAATTAAGTATTCTACTACCTATTAAAACTTGACCTAAGATACAAATTTTCCTTACCAGGAATATTTCATATTTGTTTTGTTTTTTTATATACAGATGCAGGGTAAATCAAAAGCCACACCCATCACAGCATTCACCTTCCTTTCTACTGCATTCATTAACACTTCCATCCAGTTTGACAGCCAAGGATCAGGGATCATAGGATAGCTAGTTTACTGCCATGCTCTTCATTTAGCCACCTGTTTGAACAACTCTGGGCAGTTGCACTAAGTATGTCTTAACAATTGAACTGGTTTACTGTTGTATTGGATCATTTTTAGAATGAAGGTACATTCATCTTTTGATAATGACATTTTACTGATATATATAACTTGTGTGTGTGTGTATATATATATATATATATATAATATACACACACATATATATATATCAAAAGATATTCACAAGGGCTAAGGTAGAATTGAAAAAGAAATATTGTAAAACAAAATTTTATTTTATATATAATTTAAATGCGAGAGACTTCTAAGTCAATCTATATATATAATGATATATTTATATTACTGTTATTGAAGTTCATATCAAATAAAGCTAGACTGAGTGATATTAAATCCTCTACTACAGATGACAGCAGTTTCTTAATTTCTATCTTAATGTTTTCATTAATGAAAATTAAATTTTGAAACATCTAAAAATTTTATGGTATTACAAAAGGGAAAATGTGTGTTAAAGTTTAATTTTATTTAACTGTAATATGCATCCATATCTAGCTGAACAAATATAGCCTTTAAAAAATATCAATACTTTTGAAAGTAAAATATATGAAATATTCATTTTATATTCTCAACATAATAGTAAGAATTGATAACAAATCTGAAGTTGAACCACAAAAATAAATTGAAAGAAAAAAAAGAAATAAATACTGCTGGTGATTACATTCGTGTGAATGTACGAGTCTGGTGTGCTTGATAAAATAACTTTCAAGCAAATCTGGCTGACATTAACTTTGGCTAATTACCAACTGGATTGCTAAGTTGGGTATTATTTGCAAGTTTGTGCATGTCTGTACTGCTGGAAGATTAGTGCCTATCTGTGAGTTTGGAGTCATATATTTATTTTGTTTCGATGTACTCCTGGAGTTGAGAGTAATAATTTATTTGTTGATTCTTTGATGTTGTTTGTTGCATTTCCATATATAAAAATATTTGCTATGTAAAGCAGAGAACAAATCAATGGTCTTATGACGTGAGCAAGAAATTGCAGATTTTTGTAACCATGTACTCTTTCTAGGCTGCATGCAACAAGACAACTCATGGACTTGAGACTGTTATATCTTAAGTCAATGGTGGGAAAAAGAAGCAAATACTTCAGTGTTATACACTAAGTAAACTATTTTTTTTTCTTTTTTTGGACTTTTCCATTTATCTTTTATTTGATTTTGATACAATTTCTAGATTCAAAATTATTTCTAAAGTATTTCTCTATATACTTCTAATGAAATTTATACTGGAAAAACCTTTTCCATGAACCTTTTACAAAGGCTGTTGTGACAAAAAAGAGGGAAAAAAACTAATGGTAAGATACAACCTCTAGTTGATTACTATTTCTTCTGCAATCCTTAAGTGTTTTGGGAAGTATAAATACAGTTGTTATAATTACAACTATAATGGCATGAATTGTAAAACATCTTAACTGTTTAGTATCATTGTTCAGTCACTAGTCTTTTGATATATTAGATGAAGTACATATCAAAACATTGTATGATCAAAGCAATAAAGATAGATGTTAAAGTCCACACACAAACAAAACAAAAAATGTTATTTGTTATGCAAACATAATTTATTTTTTTCTTAATTCACTGATTATATAATCTCAGAATTTAAATCTAAAATTTTGGAGTTTTCCATTAAATGACTAGAATTCATCTGCTATTTTAATAAAACTTCATTATATTTCAGATCATTACTATTCATTTTGTAATAAAAAAAAAAATAAAGAAAATGTTTTGAATTCTATTTCTATCTTTTACCTTTTAATTTTAGTGGCTTAGACAATCCTGATGTATCAATCATTGCAAATAAATTTCTGTATTCTCTTAGTTCTTCTATAGAAGCAGCTTCAACTGTTTTGGCATTGGTGTTCATGACTTTTTTCTCATAATCTTGAGTATTTGTTGTT
>JACXVO010011710.1:37586-48315 GCA_015501135.1 Hapalochlaena maculosa
GTGTATATATATATGTATATATATATGTATATATATACAAAACAACACTACATCATAATTCATTAACATTTTTGTTTCGTTGTATATTAACTACATGGCCATTAAAAGAAACTGAATAATTTCTCTTATTTTTTCTTGTTATCGGTTATTTAACGTGTGGCCAAAATAAAATTTTAAAAGTATTTACCTCGATGATGCACCAATCGAAGGTGCTCCAAATGCTTTACCTGGAAGATACTTATATAATTATTAATTGATTCGATAGTTTAGGCCTTCCAGAAGATGCTTGAATTGTGAGTGTTTCTTGCCAATTGCGATATGAGATGTCCCTTTCATTTTAATAACTGCTACTGACTTTTTGATTCCTTAGGACATCAAACTGGACAATTCTCAGGTTACACATTATACCAGAAAGCTCAGAACGTATACTTAAAGACAAATTTGATTAGTTATCATTAATGTTTCAGTGTGGTTCAATCAAATTGAACTGCATTGTCACTGTATTGAAAGACAAATCGTGATTTATGTATATTCATCGCAAGCTTCACCACATTATCAGGTAGATAAAAAAAAAATAAACAAAATAAAATGAGCCTAGGAAGTCTACGAATATTATTAAATGTCGATTTCATCACTGGTTAAATATATATGCATCAAGCATAATTTGGAAAAAACTTTATTTACACTTATGGCTCAATCTGTCAGTTACATGAAAAGAAAGGCTATACAGTCAGTACTCCTGATAATTATGTAACCAATGCTGGCGTTGGTACGATTTGAACTTATGGGATTCTGGAGAGTAATGGAGTGGTGAAAGTTGTCAACACTCCAAGCTAGTTTGTCAGAATGAATTGAGGATTTATCCTTTAGCATTTCAACCAACCATATCAGACCTGAATATTCTCCCTGGTTTATGTTCAAGCTGGTTAGATGTTGCCTCTCATGCCTACTATGTAATTCTAAAGATAACAACCACGTTATTGAAGTCTCGAATCTCTGTGATATGCAAGATTAATTCAAAGCAATGTGAATAAATAAGTATCGCATTTGAATGCTAAATGTTTAAGCATATAATTTCTGGCTAGTGTTTCTTTCATCACTTTTCTACTCTATCAGCCTGATCAGCAGCAGATTCTTGTCTTTTTCTTCAGTCAATATTCCTTTGTCATTGGATTTGGAGATTGCATTGGTCACCCCGAGATGATGAGCATAACATGACCTCCACATATGGAGGTAATGAAGATGGAATGACATGCCTAGCAAGTTGTTTGACACTGGCAGGTGGCCAGTATGCATGTAGTTGCTAACTTAGTTGCATGTTTCCAACCTGGGGATTCTAATATCACTGCAGAAGCATGGCTTTATTACAGCATTGGTGCTAAGAATGTAAACTGGCAGAATGTTTAAAAGTGTCGGACGTTGTGTTTTTCTTTCAACTCTTTACATTCTGTGTTTAAATCCCACTGTGGCCAGCTTTGTCTTTTATTCCTCTGAAGTCAATAAATTAAAATTAAAATGACAATGTTCAATGTAATTGAGTAGTTTCTTCTCAGAATTGCTGATCTTGCATCTAAATCATTAACTGACAGAGCAATCTATCACTCTAGCAAACGACGAACCCTTCAAAAAAGTGTTTGTTTTTTTCTGACATTCAGCCCTAACTTAAGTCTGCCAAAATTTAAATTCCATTGTTCCCAATAAGATAATAGTGAATAAGGTAACACTTTCATGGCCATGTTACCAAACTAAGATTTTCATTTTCATTACTCCTCAAAACTTTGCATAGAGTCCATCAAGGATCAGCTCTGAGCCCCCTACTATTTATTATAGTCCTCCAGGCCATAACTGAGGAATTCAAGACAGGCTGCCCCTGGGAGCTCCTATATGCTGATGACCTCGCCTTCATTGCTGAAACTCTCCCGGAGCTTGAGAGGAAATTTCAGGCTTGGAGACATAGAATCAAGAGGCCTCTAAGTTAACCTAGTGAAGACCAAGGTTAGTAAGTAGGAAGGCTGAAAAATCCCTAATCTCTTTGGGTAGGTGGCGCAGCTCGGTTTGCAGGAGCAGTGTAGGTAGTAACTCCATCAAGTGCTCCCAGTTTAAACTGTGGACACAAAAGGTGCACTAACATCAGAGAGAGACTTAAGAAATTGCAGACTTTTTATGCGGGAGATGTGCATGTAAAATCAACCCACACTCTCGGAGTGTTTGGCGTTAGGAAGAGCATCCAGCCATAGAAACCAAGCCAAACTAGACTAGTGTGGTGTAGCCCGCCAGCCTGCCAGTCCCGGTTGAAAACGTCTAACCCATGCTTGCATGGACAAATGATGATGATCAATATTGGAACTATTGTACAACATATTCTTTAAATTGTGTAATGTGAAGACACACCTTAATTGGGTACCTTTTAATGAATGTCAGAGTTTGTATTAGCATGAGTACTCTTGACTAAAAACGAAATTCAATACAAAGTTGGGTTTAACTTACTAGAAATGGTAACCAAATCTCCCTGAAATTACATTTCACCTTTTTTAAAATGGAAAGGGCACACAAGATAAGGAAGTACTCTAGGTTTAAAAAACATTTACAAGAATAATGGGGGCATAAGTTATTGCAATGATTTTGTATCATTTAAAAGAAAGATTGAGGTTAAGTTAATGTAGAACAACAAGAACAGTATAGATGAAAGACAATATATTCCGAAAGTAAAACTTAAATGGAGTTTGAATCTGGTCTAATGCCAATTTGCTGCACCTCGAAAGCTAAAAGCAATCATTCCAAGGTAGGTTCTAAGTGATTATTCAGTATGTTGAAAGTAGCAGCCAAATGTCCTTCAAACTATACCTTGCTATTTTAGTAAAAGAAGGCTACATTGATTAATGATGTAGTCCTACTTACTTTGATCACCTTGTCTTTCATATAAACAAAGAATGATTTTGATAATAGGTCTGACTGATGGCTAAAGAACATGATATCATTATCATTTAACCTCTGCTTTCCACACTGGCATGGATAGAAAGGTTTAGCAGGATACCAGCAAACTGCAGGGTTGTGACAAGCTCAATGCACAATTTTGTGATTTAACATAAACTATGGTACATAATCTGAAGGTGTAACAGTAGTTTACAAATATTTGTACAAGGTTGTCGGCTGTAATTTTAGTTATAGATTGAAAATTAAGATACAGGTAAAGGTCTAACCTAGTATTTAAATCTGATTCAAATTCTCTATCTATTTTATGTTTAAACCAGCTAGATTTACCTTCTCACACCTATCTTACAATTCGAATTCTTGAACATACACAAAATAATGCTGGATTAGCCCAAAATAATGTAAATAAATATGCATTACATTTGACATAGTAATCTGAATGTTAAAGTTTTAAATCTACAGTTTAACAGTATAAATGTATTAAAATTCCATTGTGTAATCTCTGTTTCTTCTTTCTAAGTATCTTCTTTGTCTTGAACTATTTCTTTATTATTTTCAGGTTATCAGATGACATTGGCATGAAATAATTATTCTCTTCAAATTCATTAACAATATCATCTGTTTGAAAGACCAAAGAAATTTTTATTCAGAATGCATAAAATTCTATTAATACCAAAGCTTGAATTACAGTGGAAAATTCTCTCTCAACTGAAATTAATAGCAGCAACATTTCTACACTAACTGTTTGGAGTATAAAATAATCTTGCATTCATATTAAATTTCAACAAGTTGCGATGAAGTCAGATATAACTGACTTCATTGCAAAAATTTTCATACGGACAGTCTTGATAAATGGATCTATTTTCATGTTATTTTTTACTTGCTGGTTCCTTATTACAAGGTATCGTTCTAGCCAAAGCAGTATTGAAATAATTATGCCTCAAATGATTGAATACTAATAAATTATCTTGTGACTGTTTGCAAGATCTTCAGATATTGTCATAAAATCACAGGCAATAGAAATATATCAGGAAAAATAAATGTTAGGAATGTAATAGAGAAACAAAGTCAAGAAAAATATCTATATTGTACTGAAAAAAAATTATGGAAAATAAACTGTATGAAAATCAGATTAAATATAAAATGCAGTCTCAAAGGATTGATGATACTGATAAGATGCATAAACAGATTGGAAAAACATCATACCACTGTGATATTTGTAAAAAGACTTTCTCTCAAGGAAGGGATTTAACAAGACACATACGTGTTCATACAGGAGTTAAACCATATTGCTGTGATATATGTGGCGAATCTTTCTCTCACAATAGTAACTTGACTACTCACAAACGGATTCATACAGGAGAGAAGCCTTATCAGTGTAATATCTGTGGTAAATCATTTTCTATCACAAGTAATTTAACTAAACACAAGCGTATTCATACAAGAGAGAAACCATATCACTGTGATATCTGTGATAAATCATTCTCTATAACTAGTAGCTTAACTGCTCACAAGCGAACTCATGCAGGAAAGAAACCATCCCAGTGTCATATATATGACAAATCATTCTCCAGGACAAATCACAAGTATATTCATACAGAAAATAAGCCATATCACTGTGATACGTGTGGAAAATCATTCTCTCGAAGTGGTGAATTAACTAAGCACAAACGTATTCATACAGGAGAGAAGCCATATCACTGTGATATCTGCAGTAAATCATTCTCTATAACAAGTAACTTGACTAAGCATAGACGTGTTCATACAGGAGATAAGCCATATCACTGTGATATCTGTGGTGAATCATTTTCTCATAGTAGTAACTTAACTAGACATAAACGTAGTCATACAGGATATAAGCCATATCATTGTGATATCTGTGGTAAGACTTGCTCTCAGAGTAGTGACTTGACTACTCACAAACGTATTCATACAGGTGAGACACCATATCGCTGTGACATCTGTGGTAAATCCTTTTCTCAGACAATTAACTTATCTAGACACAAACACATTCATACAAGAGAGAATCTGTATCAGCATCACATCTCAGGTAAATCAGTTTCTGAAGCAAATCACTCAAGTAGATGTAATGATCCAGGCATTAAGCTACCTCATTTAGAGGAATCAATCTCTCAAAGTGCTGAGCTAACCACTCAGAAACTTATTAATACAGGAGGGAGACCATATTGCTCTGATAAATCATTCTCTAAAAGCAGGGACTTGACTACTCACAAACATGAACATGCAGAAGGAAAACCATCTTCTGATATTTGTGGTAAACCATTCTCACAAAGCACTGAATTAACTGCTCACAAAGATATTGATAAAAGAGAGAAACCTTACCCTTGTGATGTCTGTAGTAAATCATTCTCTGAAAGCAGTGAATTAGCTATTCACAGACGTAGTCATACAAGTGAGAAGCCATATCACTGTGATATCTGTGGTGATTCATTCTCTCAAAATAGTCACTTATCCACTCATAAACATATTCACACAGGAGAAAAATCTTATCACTGTGATATCTGTGGTAAATCCTTCTCTCAGATTAGTGAATTAACTACACACAAAGCTATTCATTCAGAAGAGAAACCATATCACTGTGATACGTGTGGTAAATCATTCTCTAGAAGTATTGAATTAACTGGTCACAAACACATTCATACTGGAGAGAAGTCACTTCACTGTGATACCTGTGGCAAATCATTCTCTATAACAAGAAACTTAAATAAACACAAACATATTCATACAGGAGAGAAACCATATCACTGTGGTATTTGCGATAAATCATTCTCTACAAAAGGACTTTTAACTAGACATAAACGCATTCATACAGGAGATAAGCGATTTCACTGTACAATTTGTGATAAATCATTCTGTCAGAGTAGTGAATTGATTACACACAAACGTATTCATACAGGAGAGAAACCATATCACTGTAATATTTGTGGTAAATCATTCTCTATAACTAGTAGCTTAACTATTCACATACGTATTCATACAGGTGAGAAACCATATCATTGTGATATTTGTGGTAAATCATTTTCTCGAAGTGGTGAATTAACTGGTCACAAACGTATTCATACAGGAGAGAAGCCATATTATTGTGATAGGTGTGGCAAATCATTCTCTCAAAGGAGTGAGTTAACCACTCACAAACGTATTCATACAGGTGAGAAACCATATCACTGTGATATTTGTGGTAAATCATTTCATACAAGTAGTAACTTACGTACCCACATACGTGTTCATACAGGAGAAAAACCATATCACTGTAATATCTGTGGTGAATCCTTTTCTCAAAATGGTAGCTTATCTACTCATAAGCGTATTCATATAGGTGAGAAACTATATCTCTGTGATATCTGTGGCAAGTCATTCTCTCAAAATGGTCACTTAACTACTCACAAACGAATTCACACAGATGAAAGTCCACATTAATTTCATATCTGTAGCATATAGTTCTCTCTAAAAGATTTATTACACAAAGTCACACAAGAAAAGTTCTTTTGTCACTTATGCGTATGCTAAACTACCAAAAGTATATTTTTGAAGAAGAAGAGTAATAATTTTATTTTGAGATATATCTAAATAAGCAGAAATACCTCAACTACAGATGTATTCACTCAAGCAAAGATAATAGTGGTGTGACAACTAACCAATGGTCACAATCTTGCTAAAATCTATAGTATCTTTTTAATGAAGGAATCCATTCAGAAGACATATATTCTATTTTTAGAAATATCTAGAAATGAAGAAAAATAATTTTAATTTATTTGATATGTGCAAATTGTTGAGTGTACAGTTATAATTGTAAATAAAATATTCAAACCATGACTGAAATTATTTCATCATACATATATGACATGTATGAGATTTTGTGTGTGCTGCGTTTCTTCCTGTATCCTAGGTAACTCACCAACAACTTGAACATTTAAGTGCTAAGTTAAAAAATCTGCTTACCGGAAGTCAGCAAGTATATGGGGTCATCAGGAGAGAATGCGCACCATTTTGGAGCCTAACTTTCAATGATAGTATTGCACATAATCTTCAACTTTTATTTTTATGTGGTGAAAAGGTTTGCTGTTATTTTATCTTGATGATCTGTCATCTTAGCAGTAAAGCTCCAAATTCTGAAATTTGTCCTTATTATTCTGGTATATATGTGGATATTTTCCATGATGTTTTCAATATTCTTTATAACGTATGAACTGCTATAAAATATTTCTGTTTGGAAATATATGATTTAAGATAATCTAGACTGAATCCACTTCTAAAAATTGGTATCCTTTCTGGTTACAAATATCAGTTGTATCACTATGTTGTAACTTTTAACAAAAATATTGTTTTTAGTGGTTTTTAAATCTAATTTCATTAGTTTCTTTCTACAGTAATCACCATCTCTATTTGGTGAATTATCAGAAAAAATAAATAAAAACAAACGTTTTTCTGTGTACATTGAAGGCAGTTCTACAGATGTATCATTATATAGATAAAGATGTTTATACAAAATTGAATTTGTACAGCAGTAATATTTTTGATAATATGTGTTTATGTTTAAATTAAATCATTCCTTTGTGAAGTAATGATTTCATTTAAACATAAGCTCATTCACACAGGTGAGAATTAATATTGCTGTAATATTTGAGGTAAATCAATCTGTGTATGTGATAAATTAACTATTCATACACACACACACATATTTATGCTAAAGAGAATTTATATCACTGTGATACAGTTTCTTATCTCACTACAACTATTTGTGAATAATCTCAACCTCAAATGTAGATAAAGCAAATTTACCCTTGAATTATTCTTTCTCCTTTTTAGAACATTCAACCAAACTTGTACCATCCTAATCTGTAACTAGAATTCACAATTTTGATTGGTTTATGGTAAAAGTCATATATTCCCTGTTTACTTAAAGTTCTATACAATTTGTTGATATTATTTCAAACTAAATAGATATCAGAAGTTATTATTCAGTAAATAACAGCTGAACCGGAAGATAACTTTGAGCATTAAACAATAATGATGGTGACCAGAGAAAATGTGATAAAGCTATTCTAATAGTAGCCAAGTAAATGTATTGTGTTTGTTTTAGTCATCACAACTGGAGTTATACTTATCTAACAGGATGTTTTCTGATCATCAATACTGTAAAAATATTGTTTTAATGTTTTTCATAACCTGTTTAGAAACCACCCTTATTCAAAGCTATTTGTACTTACTAATATTAGAAGACAGGCAATGCATATATTGATCATATTCATTTTATTTTCTATATCTATTTGTACATGTGCTGATAGTATACATCACATCCTAAACAAATATCATTACATTTGCTCCTTACATTATAGCATCATGTCTTCCACTCATGTCAGTGTATGTGTAGGCTATATACATTATGGTTTCTGTACATTTTATTGAAAATTTAGCATCTATTTTCACAAACATAAACTTTACACATTAGTAATAAACACATTTTTTTTCTGGTACTGATTACCACTGGTCTCTTGGGATTTTTTTTTTACCCGATAACCAATGCTTCTGCTCTACCTAGCCTCGTTGTTAATTCAAGACTTATAAACTATAAAACTGTATTTACCTTCATCTCCTGTTTGCTGTGGGCTTACAAATACTATGATACTCCATTTTCTTAAACATTGCTTCTACTTTAAATAATTTTTATGTAGTTTGCAACTGAAATTTCATTCCTCAATATGGTCTCAGTTAACTCTACAGGCTTTCATCCCAACATGCAACACATCCTTGCATTCCCCTCCATATGACTTATGCTCAGCATTTTATGCTCCATGTGTGCAAAACACACTCACTTACTAGACAAGTTAGTTCACCGCTGTTCTTTTCTGTCATCTGCTTCATACTAGTTCAATGTATAATATTGCTTTCTACGATTTTATGAACACTCAAAAATTACCTTATCTTTACTTACCTCTCACTTTACCATCTGCTGTGGTCTGCCTCCTTCTGTATGCTAAACAAGTCTTATTCTTCTCAGAGAAAATGAGTTCGATAAACATTCTAATACCAAGTGTTTTTCTATCATAACCTACTAAATGTCTTCATTTGTAACAGCAGATTGAAATTCCCACTGAGGGAATCTTTTACCAATCTCAAAAAGTGGCACTCCAGCTGAATTCTACACTGAGTCTACATCACTTAATACATTCCTGTTTAGAATTTGATGCTCTTTCGAAACTGTTGTTGGTGGTGGTGTTCCATTTTTGCCAAATCTGGCTTATAGGTTCAGTCTTCCGATTTCATGGCGTATAGGTTCTCCACCTTGACGGGATTCCAGTCCATTGCAGGTGAGCTGCTAGATGCAGCAGAAAAGAGAAAGTTGTGGTGGTAGAGTACTGCAGGGTTCGCCATCACCCCTTGCTGTAGCCACCTGGAGCTGAGGTGTTTTTTGGCTCAATAACACACAATGCCTGGTTTGGGAATTGAAACCGTGACCCAACGACTAACCACTGGGCCTCCACTCTTTGGAACCTGCTACTAGAATGATATCAGACTGGCTGACAGTAGCAGTGCATGTCAGTTGAGTGAACTGACCCATATGAGCATGAATTAGGTTGCGAACTGTAGAACCTCTTCCATAGCAAATTACATAGAGATTTTACTAACCACAACCAGAAACAAAGCTCCATAGTGGTACATAAACTCATATCTTCTAACTTACTGCCTTCAACTCTGCCACACATCATTCTAACTATAACCTACACTTCCACCATTTACTTTTTCCCTCACAAGGTCTGATGTATCTTCCCTACATGTAACTGTCACACCAAACTCATCAAATTGCTATTATCTCTCACTTCAACACACATTAAGGACTTAGGGAGCCTTTCTATGGTCACCAAACTTGCTAGAACTAACAGCCAAATTCCTCAGTCATTCCTTAATAATATGATGGTCATGGCTGGAATTTCTTTTGATCATAGATCTAAGGCTGAAATGGGGATAACTACATTAAAGTTTCCTCAACTATACCACAAACCTCTTCAACTGGTTCCCTTTACCCACAATACATTTCATACTACCATTTAAATCATTCAAGTGATTATCTACAAGTTGACCCCTCAACCCTTGGCTAATTTAGGAAACAATTAGACGTTGATGTTCACGAAAACATGGAAGACAAGAGAAATAGTTTGAGAAAAAGTTTTGCGAATATAGTTATTAGCAATGGATTGACTATTTTCAAGGGAACCTCCTCACATATTTTCGCTTTCAAAAGAAACTAAAATTTTGAAAAACTTATTTACTTAGTGTCTAAGATAAATGGTTTTAATTTCATTATTTATCAGAGGTATTTGAATTTTCAAGGAGTCTTTGGTCCCCCTTCCTCCCCCTTAATATAATCGAAAGCAGCTGGAATTCTGGAAAACTAACTTATTAAGTGTTTTATACAAATGGTTTAATTTTTATCAGAATCGGATGTATTTGGAGATTTGGGACCACTATCATTGTCTTTCTCATAAAATTTTACATAAGAATGTACTCTTACATTTTTATGCAGATTAAGGGGGTTGTTTTTCCCATTTCCGCTCCCTTAATATAATCGAAAGAAGCGAAAACTAACTTTCTAAGAGTTTTATACAAATGGTTTTTTATCAGAATCCGATGTATTTGAATTTGTAGGTGGGGGTGGGGGTTCTACCCCCATAGCTCCCAGAGTTAGGCACCTGGAGATTTGGGA
This sequence comes from Hapalochlaena maculosa, assembly GCA_015501135.1. Taxonomy (NCBI): domain Eukaryota; kingdom Metazoa; phylum Mollusca; class Cephalopoda; order Octopoda; family Octopodidae; genus Hapalochlaena; species Hapalochlaena maculosa. The sequence continues at coordinate 48,241 of JACXVO010011710.1, forward strand.
TGACAGTCATTGCCTTTCTTGTAAACCTCTACATAAGAATGTACTCTTGCTTTTTTTTGGCAGATTTCTCACCTT
>JACXVO010012054.1:266426-277871 GCA_015501135.1 Hapalochlaena maculosa
ATCAATTGTATTCTTAAATATTTTATATATTTTATCTCTAATATTCGTTAAAAGAAAATAAAAGAAAATAAAATAAAATAAAAGAATCTCTGAATTAATACGACAAATCACACGGTGTGTAGAAAAAACTTTATCAAACTAATTAATTTATTATACTATGATATGAGCTAACCAATTAACTAATTAATTACTTGTGATAAGAAAGCAGAAGTAAAATACAATCAGTGCCTTTCTCTGTTACTGGCAGATTGACTTTCCCAAGATACACTGTTGGTCCCAGTTAAAGATTTCGTTTCAATGTACAATGATTACCAATGATTTGTGTACCTGATCGTATATTTAAGTACTTTGGTCGGCCCAAGGCTATATTTAAAGACACTTATTCAAGGTGCCACACAGTGGGACTGAAGCCGGAACTATGTGGTTTGTAAGCAAGCTGCTTAACACACAGCCACCCCTGCGCCTTTGTACGTGTGTATGTAATTATGTGATCGCATGAACGAACTGGCTTTCAACTGTTGTTGCGCAACGTTGGTAACAATGCGTTTTTGCATTGTTTTAGTCTTGAAATGAAGCTAGGCGTGCAGGCCAATATTCCACCACTGATCAAAAAGGGATCCTGGAGTAAGGCGAAATGAATTGTTTGCTCAAGAACATAACACATAGCCCAGTCAAGGAATCGAACTCACAATCTAGAGATCGTAAGTCTAACAGCTTAAATACGAGGCCACGCACTTCACATGTGTTCATGTACGTACATATAATCTAAAAGGTGCACTGAAAAGTTCTACATGTTGCCAAAAGTTGGAGTATTGTATGTAAGTATGTATGTATAGGTATAGGATTGCTTGCTTGTGTGCATACGCACAAAAACACATACATGCATATACATTGCATTATACACATGCACACATATACTTCTGTTCACATTCCTCTCTTTCTTCTCAGCCTTTCCTCTGTTCGTTTTTGTTTTTATTTGATTGTTTGTTGTTATTCTATCCCCCCCCCCTGTTGAGCCTCGTTCCCGTTCCTTCGTTTGCTCAAGCCATTTCGCTTTTACATTTTTTTAAAGCTCAATCTTCTCCTTTAGTTTTACTCTTCTTTTCCCCCTTGTTTTGTTTCTCTTCTTTCCCTCCCACCTATTTGTCTTTCATTAACATATAAACAGTAGACACTGCTCAGCTTGTCTTCAGTTTTACATATAAACCGATTTCAACCGACCAATAGGCTCCTAAACAAGTTTCCAAAAACATAGAGACAATTCCTTGAAGATCGGGAACGAAAAACATTGACACGAATACTTACAGATTATTCTTGCGGTCTTCTGGTGGCTCGAAACATGCTATTACTAAGCTAATTATGTATGTATGTATGTAAGTATGTATGTATGTATGTATGTAAACATGTACGTAAATGTGTGTATGTATGTGTTTGTACATATGGGCTTATTTACACACTATATATATGTGTGTGTATATAATTACTATATATTCACATACATAAGCGCAGGAGTGTGGTAAGTAATTTGCTTACTAATCGCATAGCCCTGGGTTCAGTCCCAATGTGTGGCAGCTTGAGCAAGTGGCATATACTTTGCCTTGGGCATACTAAAGTCTTGTGAGTGAACTTGGTAGATGGGAACAGGAAAAAGCCCGTCGCATGTATGTGTGTTTGTGTCTATGTATCTGTGTTCATCCCGCCTTCATCGCTTGAAAACCGATACTGGGGTGTTTACGCCCCGTCAATTAGCGCTTCGGCAAAAGAACCTGATACAATAAGTACTAGGCCTACAAACAATAAGTCCCATAGTCGACTTGTTCGACTATAGGTTGTGCTCCAGCATGGCCGTAGTTTAATGACTAAAATACGTTGAAGAATAGAACTTGGAAGAGGGTTTAACACATAAGTATGGTTAATTATAAATAATTCGGAAGTGCGCATCCCTCTAGACATTAATACATATGTACATGCATGCAAGCACACATGCATACATGCATGAATACATATATTCATGCATACATATATTCATGCATACATACATATTTATTCACATAACACACGTGCAGACATCTATCCATATACGCATACATACAAACATGCATACATACATGCATGCATACATTAATACATACATGCCAACATGCATGCACACATGCATACATGCATATATGCGCACATGCATATATGTATGCATGTATAGCTGCATGCATACATACACACATACATACATACATACATACATATAAAGCTGAAAGCGCCGACCAGAAAATGTGTTCCAGATATTATCTTCCCATAAAAAGCGGTGACCATGTATAAACTTTAGCATGCCGGGCTAAATGCTTAGCAATATTTCGTCTGTCTTTGCCTTTTTATCCTTTCGGAGTCGATAATTTAGCACCAGTTGCGTACTGGGGTCGATCTAACTGACCGGCGCCTTTCCTTCCATTTGTATGTCCTTGTTTGTCCCTTCTATGTTTAGACCCCCGTGGGCAATAAAAACAATCGATATTATTTTCATATGAGGCTTTATTCTGTAGTAAGGACATTATGAATTTGAAGAAGAAAAAAATTAATACCGGTAGAGAAAGTTGAATATATTAAGGTCGCAGAGTCAAATAAATATGTTGCGCAACTAAAAAATTGGAACAACCATGAAGCTAATACATAACCGGTCAGAGATTGTTGCATGGGACCTCAAGAAAAACTATGCACTTTTATGGAGATCTGCTACCCTCTGGGCAGCGAAGTGACAAAAAAAAAATTACAGATGGAGAACATCCATTGTCCGCTGATAAGGAGTCTGCAAAACCGAAACATAAGATTTTAATTTCATTCGTGTTATAAATGGAGCAATACTGACACGTACTGACCGGCCGGGAACAAAGTATGACTATATCTTGTTCCTAGTAAAGCGAATGCAACCCCTTAACTCATACATTACAAAGGTTCCCGACATGCAGGACAATAAAAATCTACAAGACCTTCGTATGTTTTTAAGATGACGAAGACAAGAAACTTTTCTTTATAAACTTGCTTCCACACACACACGTAAACACAGGCGCACGCGCATACAAACACACATTTATGTATATCTAACTATCTCACTTTTTCTATATATTCTTTTATTCTTTTACTTGTTTCAGTCATTTGACTACGGCGATGCTGGAGCACCGCCTTTTGCTGAACAAATCGACCCCAGGACTTATTCTTTGCAAGCTTAGCGCTTATTTTATCGAACTGCTAGGTGACGAGGACACAAACACACCAACATCGGTTGTCAGCGATGGTCACACACACACGCACACACACACGCACACACACATATACGATGGGCTTCTTTCAGTTTCCGGCTACCAAATCTACTCTCAAAGATTTGGTCGACCTGGGGTTATAGTAGAAGACATTTGCCCAAGGTGCTACTCAGTGGGAGTGAACTCAGAACCATGCGGTTAGTAAGCGAGCTACTCACTACGAATCACCATCGCTTCTCCGTCAACTCACTTCTTGGATATTGAAAGGAGATGCTCAATTGAACGGTTTAACCTTAGTTAGACTATGACACTAGGAAATATACTGTGTTGACAAAAGTAATATATTTTATTATATTGGACTGTCGAATAAATTTCTTTGTTATTCCTATGTTTTTAACCCTTTCGAATGTTATTTGAATTTTCCCATAAAATGATTTTATTATTTTTCTTTGTTTGTTTTTCATTTGTAGCCTTACTCTTCTTCTACAATGCTTATTTATTGTTTTTCGTAAGTAGCCCACTTACTAACCACATGGTCCTGGGTTCAATCCCCCTGTGTGATACCTTGGGCAAGTGTCTTCTACTATAGACTAAAGCCCCGGGCCGACTAAAGCCTTGTGAGTGGATTTGGTAGACGGAAACTGGAAGAAGCCCGTCGTATATATATATATATATATATATATTATTTCTGTGTCTTTGTGTCTGTATTTCCCCTCCCCCACCATCGCTTGACAACCGAGGCTGGTGTGTTTGCGTCCCTGTCACTTAGCAGTTCAGCGAAAAAGTACCTGGCTTACAAAGAATAAGTTCTGGGATCGATTTGATCGACTGAAGGCGGTGCTACAGCATGGCCGCAGTCAGATAACTGAAACGAATAAGAGAATATGAGTACGGAGTGCCAAGTAGAAAGCATAAGCTCTAAAAGTAAATCAACACAAGGAATTTATCCGACAGCTCAAAGGTTCTGCTGATCAAGTTTGGCCTCGGACTAAACACTAAAATCTGATATCAAGTCGTTAGACATCTTGCAATAAGGGGAAAGAAACTGGAAGTGAGCTACCTCAGAGTTTGATATTTGTAAATTGCGTTAAGTTTCTGCACAGTGAAAAATCTGTTTTCTTTAATAAAGTTGATTAAGCATGGGAATACAGTTAAAACTGAATATACAACCAGAGTTCGGAATATTCTTGTAGCCAAGAACAACACATTTCACTTGGCCGATTTCTATCGGTCGATGTTTTGTTATGAAGTTATTTCTGAAAAATGAAATTACAGAGAATGTATTAAAAAAAATTCTCCAAGGCCGATGTAAGGATAGCCAGTTAATTACAGTCAAAGAAGTGAGTCTGGAAATCAGTTGAACAATCTAATTACTTTAATTAATAGTGCTATAGTATCTCTGATATGAAAAAGAAAGACTTCCACACATATACACACATACATATGTACACAGCATACAAACGCCACAGGAACCTCATAGCTGCACCGTTTGAATAGTAAAGAAAAAAAAACAAAACAAAAAACTACTCGTTGATTAAATATCCCACTCACGGCTTCTGCAATCACTGCACTCGTAGAAAACATCTGCACCAGTTTTTAATACGCTATAATTCTATAAAGAAACTTCTGATTAACCGTCATCATACAGGAAGGCAGAAAATAGTTTGATTTGTATGTTATAGGGTATTCAGAGGCAAATTTAAAGAAGTGAATCCTTTCTTTTCTTTTGCTTCTGTCTTTATTAACGCCAAAACTAGTTTTTTTTTCTGTTTGTTTTCCTTTATGCAGTTTTAATAATCTAATGTCTGAAACTAAAAGGAACTCCAACAGAAGCTCAAATTTCCTTTGTTGTCGATTTCGTCCCAAAATATCCACAAGCTGAAAGAAATTTATTAATAGCATAATGACAAAGCTTCTTGCAATATAGTCATGGAATTTGGCCAGGAAAGAATCCTCATGCGAAAGAATGAATTAGGAACATTTGTATTGCAAGACGAAAATGTTGACAACAAAAGCTTCTCCGATTCCATTATTTCAAGAATAAAGCATGCAAAAAAAGTGTTTTTTGTTTATCTGTTCTGTTATTCAATCATTGGACTGCGGCCATGCTGAGGCACCACAATAAAGGGTTTAGTCCAACAAATCGATCCCAATACTTTTCTGAAGACTAATACTTATTCTTTTGGTATCTGTTGCCGAACCGATAAGTTACGGGGTGTAAACAAAGCAGCACCGGTTGTCAAGCGATGTTGGAGGAAGACAGACAAAAAGCCACACAAACACACGCACAAGCACACAGACAAACACACGAGCTTCCAGAAAGTTTCCGTCTACCAAATTCACTCCAAAGACATATAAATTCAATTGCAGGAGACAGAGATGGTGTGAGTGGAAGCAAAGGAATATGAACATACCGGTGTTTTCTATATGAACTCTCCTATGGCCTACTTTTTCTGCAAATTCCAGGGATATCATCCTTTAGAACTATATTTTACTCAACGTAACTATATGTGCAGAAAGGTAAGAAATGGATTAGACGAAAGAAAAACATGGATGTTATTTAGGTGGCCGCTTTTTTTTGTTAGCAACAGAAGACAATGTTATCTTAAGGTAACTAAGTGTATTAAATACGGAAATGCACATTAGACTATATGATCTTAGATACACGAGAAAAGACACAGTGTTCATCATTGGAATGGCTGTCCTCATATGTCTACATGATGAAAGTTGATGTAGGCTAAACTTAATCCGTCAGCGGCTTTTTTCTCCCCGTTTTCGAGTCTGGGCTGTCTTTTCTACTTCTCCTCGGTTGGTTTCCTTTTGCTTCAGCTCTGCCCCAGTATCCAAACCAGCTAATTTTTAGGCTGTCGTCACATCCACCTTTCTTGTAGGTCCCAGATTAGGACCTGACGGATAATACAGGATGTTGGTTTATTTTGCTGCATCGAACCATATGCTCCCCTGACGGAAAGCCTTCCACTCTCAGGTCTGGTTGGTTTTGATCTGTCCTCCATGCTTCTGTAGCTTTAATGTTTTTTTTTACTAGGTAGGGATGATGGCTCGATGCAAATCCATTTTTACATTTAGGAAGAGGTAGCCCATATCGGTGAGGTCCCTATCCTTTGTTCTTTTCAGTATGGGAGCTCTACCAGGAGTTTGCACTTTACTGATATAAGTTTCAATGTTATTGCGGCATACAAACCACTGTAACGTAACCAGGACCCTGAGATGATAAACAGCAATGTGAACAAAGAAATAAATTCCAAACGGTTGCGCTTCTGGTATCAGAATAATTGAGAAGTGTGATCGGTGAAATTGTTTAGCCTTTGTTCAGCTTTGATTGAGCGCACCTATCACCAAAGATATTCCAGCCGTTCTCATCCTTTTTGTGTGCAGGCTACTCAGAACCACATTATTCAACAAACATTTATAAAAATGAGGTGAGTGTGATTTGGGCGTGAATCTCAGGACCACGGCGAGAATTCTTCATTAGCTCGAGTTCAGTGAGAAGGATTTATAGGTGAGTGCCACAGTTGGATTTGAGCAAATTCATCTCAACTCTGTAAGAGAAGAAAAATATTGGTTTCAAATTCTTTCGCTAAACGCCAGAAATTTTGGGTGAGTGGTAGATCATCAACTGGCACTTTATTGAACGCTCCCGAAGGGCTGAAATGCCAAGTCAAACACGGCGGCACTTGTACTCCGAAAGTAAAGACAAACGAAATATCACTAAGCGTGCTAACGATTCTGCCAGCTCGCCGCCTTAAACCAACAGAAATATTATTTCTTTATTGCCTACAAAGAATTAAACATAGGGAGGACAAACAAGGACAGAGGAGAGGGAGGGGAAGTCGATTAGATTGACCTCAATACATAACTGGTACTTAATTTATCAACGTCGAAAAGATGAAAGTCGACCTCGGTGGAATTTGAACTCAGAACGTAAAGACAGAAGGGATAAAGCTAAGCATTTCGCCAAGCATGCTAATGATTCTATTTCTTTATTAGCCACAAGGGGCTATACATATAGGGGACAAATAAGGACAAACACTGTAGATGGGCCTCTCGATTAGATGGACCCCAGTACTCGACTGGTACTTAATTTATTGACCCCGAAATGATGAAAGGAAAAGTCAGTCTCAGCGGAATTTGAATTCAGAATGTAGCGACAGACGAAATGCCATTAAACATTTCGTCCGACGTGCTAACGATTCTGCCAGCTCGCCGCCTTAAACTATCGAAAGTATCAACATGCATTTATGTTGGATTATTAAGAGATATAAAACCTCATCTGCCTTTTCGCAATTGTATCAAATATTTGTATTACGTCATATTTTTGGTTTGTATAATATTAAATTATTCATCCATTGGCGAAATTATGTATTTCAGAGAGATCAAAGAAATTAAATATATTAGATTGATATGCTTTGAGAAAACTGAATAATTATTTTTATAGTAGAACTTGTTTAATAATATATGTGTTGTCAAAAAGGTCAATTTGCGACCACATAGTAGTCTGTTGCGGTTCCATTACGCAGCACATTGGGAAAATATCTAGTAATATAACGCCCGGTCAAGTAAATTTTTATGTATAAAAAATTTCAAAAATTCAAGAATTATTACATATAAAATATGATGGTGGAAATAACACAGAAGTAGGTCTAAATTATTTCAATTTAAGAACATTTCTTGACATCCAGATAGAAAATAAACCGCTTTTTGCTTCAAATTTTTATAATTTTTTTATTGATTTTTATAAAATGAAATAGATCGAAGCCGGTAATATTTTCTTTATAATATTTTCTTTATAATCTAAAAGGATGAAAGGCAAAGTCAACCTCTGCAGAATTTGAACTCTAAACGCAGACAGATGGAATACCGCAAAGCATTTCGTCTGGCGTGCAAACGATTCTGACAGCTCATCTTATACACACACACACGCACACACACACACACACACACATATATATATATATATGTATGTGTATGTGGGTGTGTATTCTCCTACATCTCTACTCACAATCCCAGAGGTAATGAAGCCTACAACATCATCATCCAAAATATACCTAACGTCAAAGTAGATGAAACATTGAGCAAAATCTTAGACACATAAAAATCGTTATAAAAGCAGTCCAAATCGTCAAAAAGAATTCTTAATAGCGCGAGACTATATCCAATAACAAGAGATCCACAAGTAAAAAAAATCGAGAAAAGCAATTGTGGTACTCGTCCCCAAATTTTAGAGGGTTCAGAACTCCAATTCAAAACGAAGAAATTTTAAAGATTAATTTGAACTTCACCTGTGCATCAGAAAATTTAAGATATGTATTAACCTGCTCAGCACGTGGAAACCTATATATAGGTAGAACTTCAATGACTCTTCAATATAGAACAATATTACATAAAGAACAAATCAGACACCCACAATATAGGCAGTTACAGGTTAGTGAATACATAGAATGATACGTAAGAAGCCTTATACCGAACTTTAAAATTTTCCCCTTCTATCAATGCTCGCAAAACACTACAGCACGGCAAACTAAATAAAAAAGCAATGTTTATCGATAAATATCGTCTCCAACTCAATATGAACGTTTTGCTTAATTTAAACAAATTTCTCCAATAATAAATTTTAACTTATTCTCTTTTCAAATTATTTTAAACTGCTTATGAAATACCTCCCTTATATATAATGAAATCACTATGTCCCTTAACACCGTTTCACTAGCTACAAAAACATGTACAAACGCACACATACATAGAAAGAAAATAATAAAGGCAGGCTACAGAGAGAGAGAGAGAGAGAGAGAGGAGGGCAGGTAATTAAGTCCCACTCCTTCAATTTCTAGCACCCCCCACAATATAAACTGCCTTTACCTTTTTCTACGTAAACGTTACAATTTCAACCTTACTTTCCCCATACAATAATGGCTCCTACGACGGTATCATTAATTTTCTTAGTTCTTTCACTTTACCTCTAGTGATCAATAGACCAATTGAGTAAGCCTATCTACCTATAATGACAACTTGAAACAGCTGTAAGTCTATCTATCTATAATGAAAACTTGAAACAGGTGTAAGCCATATTTGCTAAAATAAAGGGATTATATACAATGTCTATTATTTTAACCTGTCAAATACAGGGAGCTGGTAGAATTGTTAGCGGTAGAATCGGTAGCGTTAGTATCGTTAGCGCGTCAGACGAAATATTTATCGATATTTCATCTGTCACTTCGTTTTGAGTTTAGATTCTGCCGAGGTCGACTTAGCCTTTCATCCGTACTGGGGTCGATCTAATCGACTGGTCTGGCCAAATTGTCTCTTCTTGTTTCTTCTCTATATATTAGACTCTTGTGGGCAATAAAGAAATAAGAATCGTTAGCGCGTTGGACGAAATGCATAACAATATTTAGCACATTACTACTTTCTGATTACAAAGCCTTCCAAAGTCGACTTTGCCTTTCATCCTCTTGGTATCATAAATTAAGTACCAGTTGAGTGGTTGGGTCGATGTAATCGTCTAGTCCCATCCCCGAAAACTACTGGCCTTGTACCAATAACAAATAAGATTATGTTAAGTTGTCTAGTATATATACATGCATATATATATATATATATATATATATATATATATATATATATATATATATATATATATATATATATATATATGGTATATATAAAATGGTAGTGTTCTGCTATCATTCCCCCACTACTGCTCACATAAACTATTGTCAATCGATCAGAGTGTCTGTGGTTATCTTAAGAAGTATGTGAATAGGGCGTGTGATGAATGGATGAAATCACACCCAGGTAAAGCGATGAATATTTACGACATTTTGAGGGAAGCCATTCCATATGAGTGCATACCAGTCAATAACCAGAAAAGGATTGCAAGTCAGAAGCATCTGGCCTTTTAACAAGGATGTCTTTGGTGATGACGACTTCCTTCCAAGTTACGCCACGGACCGTCCTATTCCAAAACAAGCTGAAGACCAGTTTGAGGTGCAGCCAAACGAACTTCTTGATGTGAAACCTGACATGCAGCCAGATGAACCAGCCTAACTGCAAGACGGTCCGACAGACGAACTTACACAGTCCCAAGATTTCCTGTTTGTGTCGTTACAAGCCCAGAGATGTTGTGCCCTTCAAAGAAGGCTGCCCCTAGGAAGACATGTAGCGGAGTGTGTGGAAGTCGCGAGATGTGATAAATAACCATTCTAACTGACTCCAATAAAGCAGCGCAAAGTGGATGAAATAAACGAACGGAAATCCAAAGCAAAGAAAGCAACTGGTACAGAAAAGGCAACAAAGGGCAAGGAAAGGTCAATTAAAACAAGCAAAGGCAAAGAAGGAGGTGCAATGGCCCAGTGGTTAGGGAAGCGGAATTGCAGTCGTTAGATCACGATTTCGATCCCCAGATTGGGCATTGCGTGTGTTTATTGAACGAAAAAAATCTCAACTTCACACCGCTAAGGCGGGGCTGGTGACGAATCCCGCTGTACTCTTCCGCCACAACTTTCTGTCAATTCTCTCTTCTTGCTGCATCTAGCAACCCATTTGCGATGGACTGGCGTCCCGTCAAATTGGAAACCCTATACGCCATGAAACCGGGAAACCGGCCCTATCAGCCAGACTACGGTGAAAATGGATTGACAACAACAACAAACAAAAGGCAAAGAGAAGCAGTCTCGCAACAAGCAAGTCACTGATTGGAAATGTCTTGTGTGTTCAGATTAGTATTCCAACACCTTTCCAGGTGAAGAATGGGTACAACGCATGATCCGTAAAGACTGGACACACACTGACTGTACAGATGGAGGACAAGACTTTCTGTAATCTGTGTGGTGAGAAATAAACGGTGGACGATTCCGACTAGATGTAAGAAACAGGAAAAGTATTCGTTTTAAAATATTGTTAACATAATTCGGAATTATTGACAGTTGTTTCTAAGCACCCTAGTAAATGTCACTACATGCCCCACAATCGCGGGTATTAATTACAGCGGACATGATCTTATCAATTAGAACGTGTATGATTAATGTTATATAATTTCTGTTTTTCGCTGGTGAAAGCAATAGATCTGTTTTACTAATCAAATCTGACAAGAAACTTCAGGTGGGTTAATTTATGTGGGTACAGGTAAAAAGAATGAAAAATGTAAGTAACAGACAGGGTTTTCCTTATGCTTATA
>JACXVO010012302.1:917268-927638 GCA_015501135.1 Hapalochlaena maculosa
ATATATATAATGGAGAGAGGGTGTGAGAGTTGTTTGATCAGATATATAAACGTATTTGTGGTTTGTCTGGCATCTCTTCAAAAAGCGTGTCCACGTTTGGTTTGCAGATAATATGATTGGTCTCTTCTTTAACATTCCTTGGGATCAACTTAAATATGGCAGAGTTTTTGAAGTAAAAGAATATATGCTGTAGTGTCTTTGTGTGTTTTAAGCAAAGACTAGTTAAACTTAACATTTAAATTCTAACTTGAGAACATTTGGGCGGTGATACTTGTATATTCTTACCGTTGCACATATGCTGTAACGCTCACGATGGTGCTGGAAAGAATAGAGATTTTCTCGCATTGACGTAGTTCCAATAATTAAGTTCAGACATGCATTTTATCGTTTTAATGAGGAAACTCTATTTTGGAGGTATTCAGTTTGTTTTAGGGACACCACAGTGGGCAGCTGTATTCTAAATGAGACCACACGAATCTATTAGACAGGGGAATTATGAGTTGTGACTCTCAGGATTGGAATGTTCCCAGGATCAAGCATCTTATCCTGTGAGCCAAATTCCCTTTATCGATGAACCAAATTCCATTTATTGATGATGTGAATGCTCTAGACTAGAGCCTTTTCAAAAATTTCTTCTAGTTCCTAAATTTTATAGGAAGTTGAGATTAATTCACCTAAAGGTAGAGTATGAATTTGTTTCAGTGTATTTTCTCTTGCAAAGTGTATGAATTAGACATTTTCCTAATCTAATTCCATGTTATTCCTCTTCCCCCATTGGCATATGGGAAACAGGACAAATTGGAGGCTGACTCGATCTTCATCTCATATGATATACTTTTGATTCTTGGAGTCATCTCTAAATAGTTTTATTTTGTCATGTTTGATGACGCTTGAGATGCCGTTTATATATACTGTAAAGAGAAGCGGCTCGAACATAGTCCCCTGGAGAACAGTTTTGACTTTTACCAGATTCAGTGGAGTCCACAAATTATAATATCCTGTGTTCTCTTCGTAAGGAAGCACTCCTTTTCCTATTTGCTGGAGGTTGAAATCCTTTGATGGTGAGCATATATTTTCATTATAAAAGACTTTTTCGTTCGTCAGAGAGTAAATTTCTGAAGTCTATATTTAATAAGGAGAAGGAGATGTAAAGTGAAATGGAGAGATAGAAAAAAAACGAAAAACGTGTTTAAAGTTTTGTGGCTGCTGTACGCGTTGTAGTGGAGGATGTACCATTGAAGATGCAGAACAGGAAAACGTATGAAAGCGTGATGAAATAGGAAGGACATGTAGTTGGATTGGTCCCTTCTACTGAAGTGTAATCTGATGCATTGTTATAAATGGTAACTTACAAGTCATGTTTAATAAAGGAGAAACAATATCGACATAGTAAAGTAGGATCAAATTGAAAAGTGCTTGAGGCCTATATGGCCTGAAAAGAGGCCTATATGGCCTGGTTCATCAGGTATGCGACAGTTGAGGTAAGTTTTTACACAGAAGAAAGAGCAAGGTAGCGCTCCTTGCATTGAAGCCAGAAGTGATAAATTAATTACCAATTTAGATTAGAAAACGTGCTTCTATGGTTAGAGTGAATTGATCGCATTAGATTTGGACGTTGTCTCTCCACTGGCAACCACACTTGCAACAAGAATGGCATCTCACAACTAGCAATAACACAAACAAACTGGAAATAGTCAAGGTTGCGCCAGATGTTATAGATTACATTGCATACAACATATTTAGAGGTGAATTAACACATGACAGTTGTGGTAGAATACAGAGGCCTTTTTTTCATGAGTAGCTCTAAGGGTCATATAAGGACACAAGTCCTTCCACCTCCGATAAAAGCACCAGTGAGCTAACTAGTGGTGGAGGAAATCGCATATCCGACTCCCAAGAGCATGAAAATTTAAGAAAAAAAGCGATGACACGCAAGAAAAGTAAACGGCTGGCTGACAGTTTCAACGGAAGCGGGAAAGAAGATACACTCCATTGGTATTATGCCACATCTATCTCATTCTTCTCTCACCTAGCCCATTTTAACTTAAATTCCCCTGCAGATCCCAGCTCTTGTCCTGCATAAACGAATCGAACTCCTTATACCTCACACCTGAAATCTTTGTTCTCATGTATTCCGATAAAAAGGCAAACGCGATAGAAAACAGATAAAATGTATTAAGATGTAATAAGGGTGAAAACTCCCATCAAAGAATTTTCCAAACAACAGATGTGTATTAATCGATGGTGATATCCACCCTGTACGGAAAGAGACATGCGTGACGGCTGTTGCACCATTGAGTGCCAAAATAGCGATTGAGTCGCTATTCCAGTCTTTCATTACACTGTGTGGAACAAACCCGAGGTCATGCGTAGGCCTATAGTGTTTTATTTTTCTGAAATGAAAAATCATGTGAAGATAATAATAAAGAAATGTGACACAAATATAAATGCTGATGAAAAGAGTATAGTGAAGCACTTTGGGATCTGATAATCACGTACCTGTTGTTTGGCGATTCTTTTTTATCACTTCATTGGATTTCTTTAATTTACTTCACTTTGTACCGTTGTCTGTCCTGACATTGTCCCCTTTGTATTTCGACACTTTGTGATTAATAAAGAGGTCGATCGAAACCCGTCAGTCAAGAGTCAGTGTCTTTCTTGACGGCCTGTGTCACTTGTTTGTTACGTTACGGTTGTTGAATATTGCTATTGTGCGTGCTTCATACTCCATTGTTTTACTACTTTGCTATGGCCTTGTTATCGATCCCCCTCCCCTTTGTCTTATGAAGTGGGAAGTGATTTTGATGTAACATTAACAATGTTTGTGAAAGGTTAAGTGTTTCTGAAGTGGATTCTTTGAGAGTGATTTAAAGGATAACATAATGGAGATTGTGTTAGGAGAAAACAGGAAAATGAATATTAACAGAAAAAGCATCAAAATGTTTGCGACTGGGGGTGGCGCTTCGGAAAAGTAGAAAATGTTTGAAATTCAGGAATTAATGAATTACAAGAACCTGTTGAAAATGTAGGGTCACGAATATATGCTGACCACCTACAAGCAGAGTTACTCAGGTTGCGTTGAAATAAAGGGTGATATGTAAAAAATGTTTATTCAAAAAGTAAAAATAGATATAGCAACAAGCGTTGCAAAAGAAGTGTTCTTGGAACCCGTCTCGCCAGAAATTACGTACCTGTCCAGGGTGAGCAAATATGCTTCGGTGGAAGTTGGATTTCAAAGAGGGAAATTTGACAGGCAACATTTCATGTCCTCTCCGAGATTGGGATGATGTGATTCTACTAGCATCATAACTTGGGAGGCAAATTTCCAGGGTAATGGGTGACGACATCCCAGAAGAAGTGAATGTTTCCTTGCTGGCAGGGGTGATAAGATCAATATTTCTGGAGAGTATAATAATCGACCAAATATCAAGAAAGCCAAAGCAAAATTGGCCAGAGCAATGGCTGGAGGTGATCACCCAGGCTTTCCCGTAGACATGTTTTTGAGGGTAGGAGGCTTCGTTGACTTAAGTGCAGTCGGAGAGGCCACGTAAGAATAGAATGCTTTCTGACACCTCCAAAAGCACCGACCGTGCCTCCAGTGGGGAAACCACACCCTCATTTCACATGTCGTCAAAGACAGATACAGAGAAGTAATGGGATGAAAAAGAGGAAAATGCCGCGAAGAGAATGAACGGACAGGCATCTCTTAGGGAAAGAAAGAAAGTGGTGGGAAATTGTAGGCAGATATACTAACCACAACTACACCTACATGAGCACCGTCTCTCACAGAGCGTAACATACAGTGACCCAGACTGTACTCTCACACAGATACACCTACCAAAACACATGTGTGTGAAATGCCCTGAACACTTCACCCAGAAAACGGAAATCGTACTCTTTCACGAAGTGAGAATAATAGTACTGGTGAAAAAAGTAGAACTGAAATCTATTCTTAACCTGAACCTGACGGTTCGGGTGTTTTCCCTTGTATTAGACGAGTGCTAATTTCCAGAGAGAGTCACGATGAATCGAAAAGGATATTTGGGTTAGACATTTGTTCGCACTTGCACGTACTTTGTTATCTTAGAGTAATTGTTTTTAAGTTTTAAAAAAGTGCGGAAAAGGAATGGGAAAAGAACAAAATGAGAAAAATAGAATATTCTTATAATTAAAAATTTAAGCGGTGTTACGTGAAGCTGCTGTCGAGTTGGCCGCTATTTCACCATTTCATTTTTTTCATGTACAGTACATGATGTTTCCCAACCTTATTTTCTGTGCGATCTTGTTCGTCCTTGTTAAATCCATAATGTCTTTCAACCTTAATGCTTAATTGAGAACGGATACGAAATCCGTCCAGCGAGAATTAGTAATGCTATTTATTGTCAGTTTTATATTGTGGTTGTTGAATTATTGATTTTTTTATAGTGTTTGGTTAATACACAATTATTTTGTTGATCTGCGGCACTTCCATTTGTTTGAAGTTAGGAGCTTTGGACCCATAATGAAACCTGACTTTAAATAAATATGTTTCATACTTGGGTCCGTTGGTGGGATAGGACAAATTAATGAAATCCTTAGATAACACTGTAAAAGATATGTGAAAAGAATAAGGGATAGGATTTGGAACAAAGGTTAAATATCAAAATTTTTTCAGCTGCTGCTGTTGCCTCTGGACAAGAGACAATGATTGAAATGCAGAATCTAATGAAGTATAAGATGAGATAGATTTGAAACATTCAGCTACCTCTCCATGAGCAGCGATTCTGGTTACGTTAAGAAAAACGGGGATAATTAAAATATGTCTAGTCAAGAAGAACAAAATAGATGTCGCAAGAAGTGTTAAAATCAGTAAGTGTTCGGAACCCTCCTGGCCGAAAATTATGTTTGAGCAGAGGTTAAAAAAATATGCTTCGATGGAATTGCGATTTAAAAGTAAGGAAATGGCTAAGCAAAACTGCTTAACTTCACTGAAGACGAATGAAGTGATTCTAGCCGAATCATACTTCGGAATGCGAACTTGCAGTATAAGGGGAGCAAAGAAATCCCAGCAGATACATGTTATCTGCCTGGCAGCGGCGATAACATCACGATAGGAGGGGGGTGTAACAATCGTCCAAGCAGAAAGAAAAACAATGCAAAACTAGATAGGGTAGTAGCGAGATTTAATCATACAATCTAGTCCTGAGGCAGAGAAAATATTGCGGATAATATTTTATTGGATGACAAGAGACGTCCCTTCGAACCCTGCCAAACGAATGTTGCATCGTTATACGTGGCCCGAAAAGCAGTACTAACCAAACAGGCAGAAAAAATTAAGGTCAATCTTAATGAAAACCTACCGGTAGGAGTGCACGCACTTCTTTCATGTTTCTACTAATTATCACGTAGGCTCAACGTAAATTGAAAGAGTTTGCTCCACTCGAAGCGGAGTTGGTGATGGAATCGCTTCCTTCAGTCAGTTGTAGAATACAGTGAATTAGACTCATTCGTTGTCGGTTATTAACTGTTTTGTAAATAAATAAATAAAGAAGTGTGAGAAAGTGAGAAATAGAAAAGTAAAAGAAAGAAATAACTTTATAAAGGATTATCTTTTAAAATCGATGTTTAATGAAGCTACTACGGATGTAGCGTATTGGTAGCAGCCATTCCACGCTTTTATATTATCATATTTCTTCGTTTTTTTTCTCTTTTCTTTCTCTTGGTCTTTATTTGTGCTCTCTCACCTGTCCTTGGAGTGTCCAATTTGTCCCTTTTTGAGAGTTACAGGTTATTTATTAATATGAAGCTGGTATCACGTTGTCCCGTTCTTTACTTGTTGCTATGCGTTTAAACTTGCTCCTTCTGTAAGTGCGAGGGCGTTGTTACATCCCCTTACTTGAGGAGGAGAAGTGCTTGACTTAACTTATGAATACCGATTACGAAGAAAGTAAACCCTCCAATGTAAATTCGGCGGAGAACGAACTTGCAGAGTTTGTAGGGGAGAGGGAGGAAGATGTGAGGAAAATAAGATTAGAATAGGAAATGAAAACGTTTCTGAATTCGGTCGCATTAGTAGGGAGAAACCTTTGAATGCTGTACCACAGGATTTCGAGACCTGCTACTTTCTTTTCAGGGTGAGGACATATTAGATACGAACAGAGTTGGATGTTGCCTGGTTGATGTCGATTATGGTATTACACTTAGAAGACAAAAAGTGACAATCTTCTAGGTCATGAGAGTACCAGCCTGAAACTGGACGGGGCGTGCTCCAATGTGAAGAGGGAGAGGAGGAAAATGCCTAGAATTTTATCACGTGATCTCTTAAGACAAGTTTGTATTGGTCACATTAATGCTGCACCTGATAAACCGGTTAACTGGCGACATCTAAGAGAAATGCTATTAAAAGCAAAATCGAAGGAATCTTTCACGTGGTCTCATGAACATTTATCTTCCCAATATCTCTTAATATTTCTTATGTTTTTTTCTTTTCTCATTGTAAAAAACATTCTGATTTGAAGAAGGCATAATAACAAGGCTGAAACATGTTAGGTTATATATTTACAAGATGGCACGTGAATTTCAAATTCGAAAAAGAAAACAGTAGATTGAAGAGCGGAAGAAAAGGCATACAAATAATGCAATACTAAATCTGTAACCTTGTCAAAGTCACAATTATTTTCTAAAAAAATTGAGTAGGTTGAGATCTGAACTTAAATAGGAAATTAGTTAAGTTTATAAAAATATGCTATACTATAGAAGCACTGACAATAAGCCTACACACTAAAGATCACTTTAGAATGAATTATTACAAGAGAAATATACATTAACTTCAATGTAATTATTCAAGATTAAATCCTGGTAACCCAGATATAAATCATAGTTTGTATAGAACAGAGAATTGAAAAGGTAGTAAGAATAGTATAAATATATGGTAAAAAATTATAATTTAAAATTTATAAATTATAAATATTTTGTGCAACTTCTCGACAGCATTATGGCGATAAACTAAATATAAAATTTGCAGAACTCATTGTGATGAAAATGACGACAATGTGTTGGTATCAGATACCAAGAACAAAATCCTAGATGTCATCAATAAATTTATTTTAAATTAGCCATGTGAATACAAGCAAAATTAAAAATGCAAATGAAATTTGACCAAAATATAAGTTAAAATTTATGCAATCCTGATGGATACTCAATTTCAGCAAAAATCATTGCGTATCTGTCTTAGAAGATAATATATACCACGACATATAATAAATATTCACGACGAATAAAGATAAGAAATTCTAACATAGTAACATACGTGTTTAGAATAAAAAGCACAGATACGTTATATGTCTATTCTGAATATGTTTTGTCTTTATTTACAGTTATTGCTTTTGTTTAACCCGGAAAGCGAGGGTGTGTGGATCTGAAAGTGAAATGCATAACATTGAACGTGTATTAATCATCCGTCTCTTATGAAAGAGACCAGTGATATATTCCGCCATCTTTGAGTCGGCCTTAGCTTCTACTGAGAGGAAGCAGGTAATTTTCAATTACTAATAAACAAATCTCGAGATCCTACAATTGAATGTCTTATTCTTATCTTATCTCTCACCTTGCACGCAAAATTCAGATGTGTTACTAATTTGAATACGGAGATTTGGTGGTTGGACTGTTTAACGTCTATTACACTCGTATCTCACATTTTTCATGCATACATAGGATTTGTTTGTCCTTAGACGGCACATGTATGGTAAAGCACTGTTTGGAATTGATATAATTAATAATAATATCAATTTTAATAATATTAATTTTAATAATATTAATTTCTACATCAATCTATTTTACTAGATCTAAAAGCAAATCAAAAGTATTCCCTGGCATGTGAAGTATTCATAAAAGGGAAAGTATGGAAGACTTCAAAAGAAACAAATATAGTCACTTAGTTGACCGTGCGTAATAATCTGGAAGTGGCTCAGTCAAAAACACTGAATGTCGGAGTTAAATTGAAGGCCTGCTTAAATCTCAAAAGTCACCGGCGTAGTAACATTGTGAACCTTGTGCTCGAGTCACGTGCATATTTTGAATTTCATACAAATACGCCATACGATTTTTGATTTGGAGCCAATAAATTCACATTGAGTTGTATAATTACAATGTGTAGATAATAATTTAATGACAGAACGTTAAGTGAAGTGTATGTGTATTTGTCTTTTTATGATATTTATGAACGAAATTTCGGATCACGATCATGAACACACGTCATGAATATAAGTGACTCCATTTCAAATTTCGTTATAGATTAATTAGAATTCAAACTGTACTAAATATTTTTCTACTCCATGTGCCAGAACCAAAATCTTTTGCGGGGAGACCAATCAATTACATTGAACCCAGGTCGCAGCTGGTTCTTAGTTTATAGAACCAACACGGATGAAAGGGGAATTCGACCGCAGCAGTATTTCACTTCACAAATTGTAGAAAGACTAGAATGCGGCTAAACATTCCATTCGAAATGCTAACGTTTCTGATTGTTTTATTGCCTACAGAGAACCAATGAAAAGGGGACGGACCAAACACGTTGGGTAATATAACACATGGTAGAACGAATGACAAAAATGGAAGACCGTTAAATGAACTACACTTCTTGAGGGTTTGCATTTTTACAATAATTTTCAATGTCTCTACAAAATTCTATAATTTACACGTCAATTTATTGTCTCCGAAATACTAGTTATACCAAATATTAACATAAAAAATGATTTCGTATTCTACTACTTGGTAACGAGGTTCACTTCTACTCTGCGACCTAATGGTTTCGCATTCAGATGGTACATATTTTTTTAGAATTTTTTATTTTATTTTCCCCCTCTATTATGAAATATTTCAGTTTCCCCACTTCTACAGTTACATTCACTTTTATAATAACTTTTCATTTTCATATTTTATCTTCTACATTGTGAGCTATGGTGTGGGTGATAACCTAAATCATAGTTGCTTTTATTTTGAAATATTTGCATGATTTGCGTGTCTGCGGGCATGGTGTTGTTGGTTTTGGTGTTGCTGGATTTGTAGGTGAGTTATTTTTGTGTGATTGGTTATTGCGTGTCGTTGTTTAATGGGCTTGAGGTTTTTTGCTGCTGTTCAATATTTAGTCTCTTTTCTTTTTTCCTGGGACTTACCTCTGTAATTTTTTTGTCTATCTCTTGGCTTTTAGACTGAGTTGATTTCTCTATTATTTGATATCCTATACATACTTTGTTCTCTGCGAGAAAAACGAGAATTTTTTTTTAATCATCCTTCTTCCCGTAGGAAAAACAGGTAATGGACATTCCACTGCAATCCCTTGATTTCATTCTGCAGCTCAGTTGTTTCTGGAATTTAAATAGGCTGTAGTCAATCAAATAGCAAGGCCTAGTTCAGCTGTATCATTTGCAGATCTTACACAGTTTCTTCAATCAGAGACCCCACCCACTATTCCTGTTTGCTTTCCGCTCCGATGCTGCCTATTCTAATCCTTGTTACACGTTTGCATGTGTAACTAGACAGAAGAGCCTATCCATCCGATTCTAAGGCCCCAGTGGTGTATATGATTGCCAGAACCACCGCCCCACATTTCCATCCTCCTGCGATAAATGCCACGGCATCTTTATTTACCTCGAGTCAATCGTTTACCTGTAGATCTAGGGCAATATCGATTGGTCTTTGATTGGTCTTGAAAATGTCCTGCAATTAATTTCTATGTTTCTTTCATTCATTATTTTTTTTCGGAGACGGGTTCAATTTTATGTTAGTCGCCTGTTTCTTTAGAATAATTTTACTTTATTCAAGTGATTTTCCATTGGCATCTATGCCTCGCATTTTTTGTAAAGCTCTGTTCAATGGTTCGCATAACTGCTCTTTCCCCCTAGTCACCGTAGCGTACACTTTGGTACTAGTCACAATGGGGTCAGCTAGCAGAACAATAACAACAATATTTTTACAACGAAAACACGTCAACTACCATAAATGAATGATCGACTCCCAATCTCTACACAAAATCGCTAAATACAAAAACGTATGCTAAGGTTTGTACCAACTCACCGTCTTTATCGTGCTAAATATCATTAGAAGCGTTATTTTAAATACATTTACCAATATTGAAATGAATAACACATATTATAAACTAAATGAAATTAAAGGACTAGAACAATCGTAACCCGTTGAAGTTAAAAGAAATACTAACAAGAATGGAATATAATTAATTCCATCACTAGATTTCTAATTACTTAATTGAGAAAATCAAGATGCCACGTATGTTGAATAAGTCAACCAATGATTACACAAGCATAGATAAGTCATACACGCATGCATATATACACTCATATATACATACAAAAATTACATACATACAAATATAT
>JACXVO010012302.1:1789548-1801046 GCA_015501135.1 Hapalochlaena maculosa
ATAATAATAATAATAATAATAATAATAATAATAATAGTAATAATAATGCACGCCACTAGCCCAGAAAGTATATAAGAGATAGCATGACAATAGAGCAAGTCTTGGTCATTGGAAAGTTTCCAACAAATATGTATTTTACAAGGAAAAAATTACTACTATAAATCCGAAGGCATTATCGAATGCAATAATACCAGGATTGTCTGGGATTGTATAATGCACTGTGATCATGAGATAGAGAATAGGAAGTCAGGCATTATCTTAATTGAGAAAGAAAAGAAACTGTGTAGTACCATAAATATAGCATAGCCAGCAGAAAACAAGTTATGTGATGAGGAAGAATGAACAGTTGTCAGATTACTTGGAGTGGTTATGCAGTTGCGGCCGACGAAATGGATTGTAGCAATACCAATAATTGTCCGAGCCTTGATGAAACTGAATAAAATTCTCGGGAGATTGTAAAGCTCTTGCAGAAAAGTGCACTGCTTGTAAAAGCTCTAATATTCCGTAAGGTTCTCTAATATTACGAGATGTTAAAGTGGTTCACTGGTGTCGAGTTGACATCCTAGTACATCTCCACCTTTAGAAGCTGTGCATATCTTTCAGCAACAGCAACAACAACAATAACAACTACAAACACGACAAGGACGACAACAACAACAACGGCGACGATGATGACGACGACAACAGCAATAATATTAAACATCAAAGTAAACAATAGGCTAGACGATTACAGGTCGGTATTCTGGTTGCTACTTATGTGGAAATTACTGCATGGAAGAGCCCTACCCCTTGAGCGGAAGGGCTGCAAGTGTAAGTGAAGACTTTCCAATGATCAGATCCCGATAGACAAAATAGTGCTTAGAAACTACAAGCGGATGAAAACTATCTTAACCATGACATGTTTCGATTATTGTTAGGTGAACGATATAATCTCATAACATTGGATTACGGAATTTATAAACTTACTTTTTATTACGGCAGGAGTAAGACATGAGACACGCAGCATATGGGAAAAGTTCAGGAACCGTAGAAATTAGGAGACGAATCTTCCAACAGAATTACCTGTTATCAGTGGTTTTGTAGTGTAAATGATGCCATTAACATTGATTCTGAGAAAAGCAAACGCTGGGTATGTATTCAAGAAGCACACACTGAAGGACAACCATCCTTTATTCTTGGATGACATCAAACTGCATGGTAAAGGTGAATCGCATGTCAGTTCCTTCGATAATACAGTGTATAATTTCAGTGATGACATAAGAAAGAAGATCGGACAGAAAATAGTGTGGTGTGTTACGCTCAAAGTGAGGTACAATTAAGTGTATGAATGGTCTAACGATACATCGGTGGGGAGGGCTATGAAATAGATGGCAGGGACGAGATTTGTGAAATGTACAAATTGATGGAGAAACAAATGAAGAGAAAAAAATAAAGCGAATTACTTGCGCATATAGAAAGTGATACTTAGGTCAAAATTAAGCTGATTTAATAAGATTGATGATATCAAAACCTGGACGAATTCATTTCTTAGATATGGCATAGTAGAAATTACATGGTCAATAATCGAACTTAACAGCTTTGACAGATAATTAAGGAAGTTACTGACTAAATAAAGGGTATTCCAAAGAGGGACACATGTAGAATACATGTAGCAAGAAATATACCATTCAATAGGATGAATAGCACTCCCTAACACCTAAGCTGCAACACTGATAAAGTAATTCCCCTGTTGGATAACTTTCTGAATATCAAACAACACCTACATCCACTATTTCACATGTGGACAGGGCATGGAATAAAAGAAACGTTATATTTTTCATAGTGTTCTTAACCATCTTGTACCTACTATGTTGATTGACATCCAAAGGGGTAGATTTGGAAGAGATTACATTCGGAAACTGTCCACCTTGTAGTTTTGTATTTTTAGAACAAGTTGTTATACTCAATGATCCGATCTATCAGCACATACAGCAATCTATGTTTTAAGTGTAGTTGCAATCATAACGATAGGCAGACATTTTGACTTTTAATGAAATTTAATTCTAAGTATCATCGTTATCAGGTCGAGGCAACTCGGCCCTCCATGAGATGACGATTTGTTTCGTTTTGAGCTTTCGGTAGCTGATTAACATTTGTTGGCGCTACTCTATACAAGTGCTTGCAGAGAGAGTAGGGAGAGAAAGTTTTGGCGGAAGGGTACAGCAGTGTTCACCACCACTGCTGGAGCCACAAGGAGCTAAGGTGCTTTTTCATCAGTAAATACACAGAAAGACCGGTCTGGGATCGAAACACCCATCCAACGACTGCGAGTCAGCTACCCTAAGCACTGGGCTACTGCGCCTCCGCTAATTCTAAGTATACGTCTCACTAATATGTTTTAGTATGTATTTTGATGTTGTGTGTGCAGATTACAATCTACATAATCATTACACTATCTTCTGAAATCAATACTACAACGAAACCTTTGAGACAAATACTTCTCAGAAAGAAACTGGGAAGTTTACAAATTCCTATTAAATGTGCCATATTTATGCGCAATGCATCATATAAAAATAATATCCTAGACAACAAGCAAAATTCCACTAATGTTATCGTTTTGTATTAAGAATAAGAAATTTTATGTAGTTTATCTCATACCCATCCGTGACCAAACAACATATATACATAATGGATGCACACAAGTGTATTTTCTGAATATCCGAAGCATATCTTACATTCGAATTTGCCTATGCAGTTTCTTTACTGAATATTACTTGTCTCTTTTTTCTTGTTAATAAAGCTAATTTTCTTTTCAACCGTTCATTTAAAATCTAAACTTAAACCGTTTATATAGAATCATTCATCTTATAAAATAATATTTTAATTTACTTTAATTATCATTTCAATGCTTGTATTTCTCATAGCTTTACTTGTTGCTGTCGTGTTATTCATTAGGAATTCTCTCTATAACCACAGGAAACATATGTCACTGAATTTAATTTGGTAGTCGTATATAATACTGATAATACAAAGAATAAGAGATATAAAATGTATAAGATTAAAAATAATTTGAAATATGAAAGATCGTTAAATATTTAAATTTAGAAACTTTCTTTGAATCAGTGAAAAGCATTTACTAATTTATATGGAAAATAAAAATATACATGAATGAAGAAGAAAGCGCCAACTCTCGGGCATGAATGAGTAATGAAATAAATGAATACCGTTATAATTTGCACTAAAAATCTTTAATTAATATGAATATTTGTACTAATACAACAAGGAAGCATAACTACTATGCAAGTCTTAATTTTTTTTATTTAATTCATCTAGTGTAGAGTGAGGAGGTGGAATGGACCAATGGTTAGAGCAGCGAATTCACTGTTGTTGGTTCGTTGTTTCGATTCCCAAACAGGGCATTGTGTGTATTTGTTGAGCAAAAACCACAACATTCTCTTACTCTTATCTTTCCTGGGACCCATACGAGAGAACATATACGCCGAGAGTGATGGACGAATTGATGTATTCTACAGCACATACAAATAGAAGGTAAATTCAAAGTAATATTTACTGCAATAAATCGCTGGTTCGCTATGTATTCCACAGTTAAATGAGACACAAATATTGTTAATATGGAAGCAACATCAAATTGGAAGAAATAATAAAGGGATGTTTTTCATTGTATCTATAATATATAATATGGACATAAAGAGCCTGCTTCGGAAGTGCTTACCAATTATAATTTCATAAGAAATATTTTCGATGCACAAATATAAATATTACAAAATTCTTGGATTAGGTACGGAAGAGGACTGGGTGATATTAGCTAGTGAAACCTCACAAAGAATATTACATTTACCTTCAGGAAAAGAAATGATACGAAGACAAAAATAACATACATACCGTATCTTTATACACAAAAGAGAAAGCTACAAATATCGAGTGGTAAGCTTTAAAAATAATCTGCAAATAGGAATTGTTCATTTGTAAATGATTTAGTTACTAATACTATCGTTCCAGTGGGAATGCTTGGTTTTCAAAACGGCTAAGATCGAATCGTGTTTGAATATAGTCCCAATTCATGATTTTTGTTCCATGCGATTTAAAACATTAAATATTGGTAAAGAAATTGGAACCATTTGATTTACCGAGATAAACTTGATTTACAATTCTAATAATCTAGTATTCTTTTACATACAAGCATTCGCATGACTGCAAATTAAAAGGCACACTGAATCAGTCATAGATACTTACCACTTGTTTCCTAACAACGGAAATTAAAATAACATTCTTTACATGGCTCAAACGATAATCGATCTTTTCTGAAATTATATATGTGCACACTGAAAGAAAATCATTTACTTAAACATTGCTCAATAACACCTCATACGAGACAATGATCACTCCTGAATGTTTCGTTCTGTTCGTAAACAGTGACTATGGATGTTATCAACACAACACCGTTTTTTGAGGGGTAAATACGGCAGTGTGAAATACAAACTACTCATTCATCGCCTCAGAACCGCTTGCATCAAATTAGATGTGGTCCTTATTTAGGTATATAGTATACGGGTCAAATGTCTATCACCATATCTTCACGATGGGAATATATTTACTTTCACTTCACACGAGTAATTGGACGGGAGCGGCTTAATAATTAGGAATTTGGACTCCTGATCGTACGATTATGGTTTCGATTCCTAGAACAGGTAACGTGCTGTGCTCTTGAGCAAACCAATCGATTTCACGTTGTTCCAGTCCATTTCGATGAGAAATATTAGTCCTGTCCGGGTGGAGAAAGAGGAAACAAGAAACTGTCCAATGAGCATGTATGATTTGGCAATTAAGTTTTGATCTTTGTTGTTTCATGCCAGCAGAAGCCGGATCAATACAAAGAACATAATCAAAAGCATTGTCTTTTGTAGTTAAAATGCATTTTCACTTACATAGGAATATCTTTATGTGAAACTCTGGAGTATCTGTTTCGCTTTTCTTGTGGCTCATGCATTGAATTAATCATAGAAGGCTGTGGTATACAAAAACACAACAGACAAAAATGTACCAGAAAACACGTTTCTATTCTTGGACGTCAACATTAAAAATACTAAAGAAAGTTAATACGCAGTTTCAAGTTGTTTGGCATTATTTTTTCTGTTGATCGAAAGTGATGTGTTTGTAGTTTTCGAAGTGAAAACCTACAGGGTCTTAACAGACGACCTTGTCAGTTATATGACACGCATGTCAGTAACAGTATTATATGCTATAAAAAACAATCTGATTTGCTAAATATAAAAATGAAATTTTATTTTTAAAATGATAAACTGATGAAAAGAAATATTTTTTGAAATGACAAATCAAACACCTGCACAAACAAAATCACTCAAAGGTTTTTAGAAACACAAAATAGCTAAAAAATATCAGAATATTATTGCAAAGCAACTATTTCGAAATAGTGTAATGGCAGAATATTAATGTTTGTAAAACATCCTCTGCCTTTCACTGGCTCTTTCATTTCAAGTACGATTCGAAAAATGTCTTTGATAAGATGTTATATGAATATTTGCAGTAATGATTTTTTAATGAGCTCACTCGACTGCTGTGCATTCTAAATCAAATTGATTTTGATACAAAGCAATAATTGTTCCTGTGGTCTTGGTGGTTCTGAACATTTTAAAATAAAATATTCGCTTCTAACTTACACTTAAGTGCACAAATTTTTAAAATGTGTTTCATGGTGAAGCGGAGTAGTACTCTCCGAGTTATTCTATAACATATCATGAGAGGCGCTCATTTACAGATTACTAGAAAGATAATGTAGCTATTTCCTCTATACTTTTGAAAATTTAGATAATTCTGAGAAATAAAATTCACTTCTAAATGTTAGCAGAAATATTCAAGTAATTCGACAGCAGTGCTTAACAGGTGCTTTTCTACAGCTCCGCGGAAGATTAAACGCAATTGGAAAGCAATAAAATTATTAAACAAAAAATAATATCCGTCTTCAATCACAAAGTATTTGAAACCCAGACATTCATATTAATCCTCTAAGTTTCGGGAAAAAAATCTTCGAATAACTGACATTCTTTATTTGAGCTGTAATTTTAATTTCCATTTAATACAGGTCATACAAATAAATTAGTAAGTGAATCAAACAGCATCGTAGAAAGTAAAAAATATAGTAGTTGAGAAGTAGATCCGAAGTCATGCTTTTTTCTTCTCTTAAGTAACTATTTGTTTCAGGAGAAATAGTTTTTGCCTTCATATTGCCGTACACGGATGCTTTCAATTTATTAGATCTGAAATTAGTAAATACATGCAATATTTTCGAAGTGATTATTTATGTGCAATTTTGTTACTATATCTGCCAGAAATATAAATGTTAAGTAGTCTACTTTTCAAAGAATACGATATCCTATGCACAATTTCACCTATAAAACCGGAGAGCTGAAGACGTCTGTTGCAACTCCTTTTGTACGAGTTTTCCTCGTGACATCTTTTTCTACAGACTACGAAAAAACGAAAGATGGGACAATCTTTATAGCTGACTCGGAAGGCAGTTGTACTCTTCTCATAGAGGACTTCAGGTGTTGGACATGTAAACATATATCCGTAACTTTTGCGTGTTAGTATCAAACAGACAAGACTACTTGAAAGCGAATAAAGACCATTGCCATATGCAGGTTAACCATAAGTCCCGGCCTGAATGTTTCTTGGAACAAGCCTTGAAGATGATTACTATCGAGAGACCCAAGACATCTCCCAAAATATTGTTGCATTTGACTTGTACCGCCCTTCTACATAAAGGCACAGTGGAACCCAAAATATCTGGCATTCCTCACGTAAGTGAGGTTCAGGTGTGCATTATGGCAATCGGTTTGTTAGGGACTCATTTCTGTTCTACGCCTGATTCATGTTTCAATTTTACCAAAGCTGGTAACATTTGCAATCATCAATTTTATGAAGGGAGACCACGCCCTTTCACATCCTGGTGGAGTCAGTGATACTCTATCCTCAGCGCATTCCCACTCAGAATTTGTCTGGAAATCCGTTGTCCATCCTTTAGCACAGGTTGATTTCAGATAGAGATCCTCACACACACTCTACAATCCTAACGAATAGCCAGAAGAGTATAACGTACCAGCCTACACATGCAAAAAGTAGTCGGTAGGTGTTTTCTGAAGTATTAACAATCCCCGTCATACCATTCAAAGAAAGCCATTGCTCAGATCATATCTGAGTTACGTCGGCCACCCTGCTCGTCGCATCACCCCTTTCTTCTATATTTGTAGATCTGGTTCACACCGTACCCTAGAGATCTAGTAGGCCCCTCTCTGTCCGACGTGCCAGAAAGTTTTTGGCAAGAATCGACTTGCCTCTACAAGTACAGAAAAGTAGGTCAACTGATTTTCACTACTTAGTTTAACTCCTGCCGCCGCCACAAAATTTTTAATAGATTTATAGATATTTGACCACAAGTACGATGATGGTGATAACACCCACACTCGCCGTTACCGACATACCATAAAATAGATAACGCAGGACACCCCTTATCATCTCAAACTTCCACAGCAAAGGCTCATTTGCCAGTCCTTACAGAAGTAGAAAGAAGGGGCATCATTGACGGACCGAGCTCTTCATGCACGAAAGATGTGTGAAATGCTGCTGGTATACCTTACACATTGTCTCGGGATCTTTTACTGAGACATCTAGTTTAATTTAGTGAAACATTTTTGTAGGAGGATTGTCACGCAGAGCTCAAATGACGGCACCCACAGAGCAGCATTATCTCCTGCCTGTCTCATTAAAAGAAACTTAGCTCTGATCAAGAGTCCCTCGTATTTGGTTTCGAGATGTTGGTTGATCTAGTTGTCAAAACTCCTTCTGCAGAACGAGAAGTAATTGCCTCTTTTAAGTCCTTAGCAGAATGTCTTCCCACTTTACTGTCCTTAGACACAAGTTCCTGCTGTTCTTAGTCACTATCAAGTGAATCTAATTGACTCAAATGTAATGGCTCATTTTATGGTGTAACACCATTTACTATTAATGACGATACGTTGTTTTGATGAGTTATTTAATGCATTTCATGTACTCTTCAACCGAAAAAAGGGACGTATTGAAACTAATCGACATACTCTATATGAAGCAACCGTATATTGTCACAGGTTTGTGATCCCGTATGTAAATTGTGGACACTTAGCTACATCTTTATCTGACATTCTAATAAAGAGTTTCTCTACGTAAGATTTAGAAGACCCATAGGCAGTTGTTCAGGCCCACACTGCGACGCCTGAGTAATGTGATGTGTATCGATCTAATAGCTTAAATCGTCATATCAGGTCGCTGAGGTATGACTCTCCCCTTCTACGCTGCGCTGAGCCAACACAATCAAAGCCTGCGTGGCAGTATTTGTAAAAGTATCTTACTAAAACTATAGCATTGTGTGTCTTTAACACAATGCAGTGTCGCTAGAAAATTCTCTTGTTAACCTAAAGAAATATGACTGCTATAAAAAGATGCGTAGACTGTTACCAACCTGAAAGTTCTAGCACCGCAGAACGTCAAATCTAGGACGGCTAGCCGCCCTCTGTTTCAATAAAGATTGTTTTTTTTCTCTTCAACCAGATTTTTCTTCAGAAGAAGAGGTACATCCTCCCCGATCATGGTCCACCTGGAGAAAAATGTTGTATAGCCATCCACAATCGGGAATAAGCAACTCTGCTCACTCAACTAGGATTCAGTGGCAAGTATTATATATACATTATGCAGCTTAAAGGTTGGGATGGAAACGCTGTTATCTACACAATGAGCCTGCGTGAGGAACATTTCAAAAAGGCACACAAACAGTATATTCGAAAAATGGTTTAATTGGATTTTTGAGTTCGTGAGATAAATTAGTCTCTTTCCTGTATGAATCCTGTACTAGCGAGATGGAGATCATGTGAACTCTCTGAAAGATATGTGGTATAAATCATTGTGGGGAGTGCCTACGTTATAAATGGCTTTGCCATTTATAACGTAGGCACGTCGTTATTTAAATGTCTAAACAGGAAAATCTGAAATTTGTTGAAGACCGAGATTTGCAATTTAAATAGTCTGTTGTGCTGTACTGTGCTGGCTTTTTTCATCAATGCGAGACTTTGTGGGAGTGATTTGTGATATTTTCTCTTTTCTCTTCCCTATACTTGTTTGTCACCCCACTTCGTTTTCTGTGGAGGTCACGTTCGTTTTTACCTCTTCTATAAACTCTACATCGAAGAGGTTTTCTTCCGTTTATGGTAGTGTATTATCTTGCCCCCTTTTAAAGACAAATTTGTTCTCACTGAGAGAGGGCAACAATCTGTCTTAGTATCCATTATTTAAAGTAGCAAACGATTGGTTCTATTTGAACCATTTCTACCATTTTTTCTATGTCATCAGGGAATGCTTGAATTATCATCTCAAATCCTTGTCCCTACCAGATCGATAGGTTTATCGCCATTGCTGCTAGGAAAGTTAATTTGTCATGGAGATCTATCAATATGACGACTACTAACTAAGCAGTCTCTACATTTGCTCGGTATTTCTCCTACACTTAATGTTGAAATTCTCCTTCCTAAAGATATGGGCAGGAAGACTACTTCATCCATCTGAAGTGGTCGGTGTATTGCTGCTTTGCTTTTCCTTTATTTGAAAATTTCTTACTTTTGTGAGGTAGGAAATGCCATT
Source organism: Hapalochlaena maculosa (assembly GCA_015501135.1). Taxonomy (NCBI): domain Eukaryota; kingdom Metazoa; phylum Mollusca; class Cephalopoda; order Octopoda; family Octopodidae; genus Hapalochlaena; species Hapalochlaena maculosa. Next base: position 1,799,233 of record JACXVO010012302.1, read on the forward strand.
CCATATCGGCCTCAAAAATTGTTCTATTGAATCTCTGGATGATTAATTTAATTTTTTTTTATATTTTACAGAGACCGTTCTATAAATTCCAATTCTTCTTTTTGTAGTGTGGGTTTATTTTTATATTTAACACCTTCTTTTGATCTGTATTCAATATTTTCCTTGTAACATTTGCCGCGGCGAAGAAGTTATCTTATTTGACGTAAAATTCTTGATTCTTGTTCCTTTTGTATAAGAATTTGTTCCGTTAGTATTATTCGTTGTTTCGTTGACAATGAATTTAATGGCTTTCGCCGTAGTTGTTACCTTGAGGTTGTTCATTAATTTGTTATTTATTTCCTTGGTTTTTTACTGGTGACATTTCAAAGTTAGACATATTTGACTCAGTAGCCAGTTTAGTTCCATATAGAATAATGGCTTTAAAGCCCACATATACACACGAGAAAATCTGTTGACGCACACAAGAAGTTTTCGGGCAAGGGGCCCCGAAATAGAACTAAAATCCTAGCGCACAAAATGGCATCCATCTTACATCAAAGATTGTAACAATTTACACTAATAAAATCGGCAGTAAATCCACAGTAAATAACCATAATGTTAATAAAGAATAATTAACACGTTTTCAACATACTGCCAATAAATAACGCCAAACAACAACCAAAAGAAATGAGAAGTTGCCCGGTAAAATCCCATTCTTGACATTAAATACCTGCATCACTTTTCCTGTTGCCAAATACAATAGTATTTTATGCGTTTTAAGAGAACGGTTATAGCTTACTAAATTATAAAATTTATTATGAGGGCTGACAGGGTTATAGTGTTGTTCAATAGAAAATATGAATAATTTGGATCGAATTATAATCGCCTGATGACAGTTGAATAATATCTATTGTGCGAGGAATGAATGACGTCAGGAACTTCACTGAAACCTGTGGAATTACGCATGCGAAGGAAGTAGCCTGATACATTTAACCACAATAGATATCTGCCAGTAATAGTAATGCATTGTAAAGGTTCCCCTGTTATTGACCAATGCCATGTTTAATTAATGTTCGTTAATTTCGTGTCTTATATGTATCTGGGTAAGGCCGTAGAATTTTTAATCGAAACTTACTACAATTAATTTACATATCTTCTATATAATTTCAAAGTCATGAGTGCTTCCTATATATATTTCTTTATTACCCACACGGGGCTACACACAGAGGGGACAAACAAGGATAAAAGTAAGTGAGAGAAATTTATAGCGGAGGAGTAGAGCAGGGTTAGCCACCACCCCATGCCGGAGACACGTGGAGCTACAGTGTTTTTCGTTCAATAAACACACGCAATGTCCTGTCTGGAAATCGAAGCCGCGATCCAACGACCGTGAGCCTGCTACCCGAAACACTAGGCCATTGCGCTTCCAATAGCCTAGCTTTATACCAATCATCGTTTTGCTGTATATTTATCGATTAAAATTTTGCGCAGATATAAACCCTTTGTCTATCCATTTATAATGTTGTTCTATTAATATTATTTGGACGTGTATAGGGTAAAATATAGTAACTCATATCTTCATTCGTTTGGAATTGAATTTTAATTCTCTTTGTAGATGCTATAATTGAACACAAATCAGCCGTGGTAGAGTAAGATAATTCTAAAAAACATTTATCAAATATAGGGTAGTATTTATGGTACATCGGTAACTTCAGTTTAAGAATTTGAAGACGTTTTGGCAGATTTTTACTCAAGACTAAAAGAGTTTTACTCAGGCGTGGTCGTGTGGTAAATAGATTGTCTACCAGCCACATGGTCTCGGGTTCAGTCCCACT
>JACXVO010012302.1:3339771-3350503 GCA_015501135.1 Hapalochlaena maculosa
AGTCTAAGTAAAAAGACCGTTGGACTTTATGGCCACGAAAAAGAAAGAAAGAAATAGAAAATAAAGCGTGTATACTGGTCTGTGTGTGGGAGCGTGTGAGGCTGTGTGAGCGTGTGTGCATTATGTATTTCATCTCTATGTGTGCGTATGGAGGTTTTCAGACAGAGATGACTTACCTCCCCTGCGTAATATATTTTTTTAATAATAATAATAATAATAAGAAGAAGAAGAAGAAAAAGAAGGAGAAGGAGGAGAAGAGGAAAAGGCACTTTTACTTGGTTTTTCTTTTTAAGTTTTTCTTTTGTTTCACGTTTTTCTTTAAAGGCTTAACCGGCTATCACAGGTATCGTGATTTTCCAACCCAAAATGTTCAAGTGAGAAAGATTGTTTGCGTTTGTAGGCAAGGGATGGCTCCAAAGATCAGTCTATTAGGATGAAATTTGATTGGTGGAGACTTTTACGTGTTCAAATATTGTGACGGCTCCCTCCTACGTCCATACACAATTCTTTTATTGGGCTTTGAATGGAAAAATTTATTGTCATGATGAACTATGGTAACCTTGTATTAAAAGGTCTTATGACAGCAGATGTCTGATACAAAACAAATCTAAGTACTGGGATATAACTGTTGTCATTCTGTGTGTGTATGTTTGCGTATGTATGCGTGTGTATGTGTGAGTATGTGTGGGTATGTGTAAAGCATAAAAGTTTTTATATTTCTTGATTTCATTTTATAAAGAGAGCCTGTTATCATGTTTTGGGGTTATGCGTTCTCATAAGCGCACATATACATACGCATATGCATAGATATGTGTAGGTTTGCAAGCAAAAATGCGTCAATGTTTGTATGTTTATGTGCTTGTTAGTGTTTGGATAAATCATGATGATTAGATACATACATATATTTACAAACACACACACACACATACACACACACACATACACACACACACGAATATACGCATACATGTACATATACGCACATACACAATATATACTCATACATATACATATGAATAGAAGCCGAGGAGCCAGTCAACCGGGTCTGACGTCAATCATACTCAGATAGTAATTTTACCATACCACCAAGACGGCAGCCAGTCAGCAGTATCTGGCATAGATGGCTTCATCCGGAGCTATACAGCAGTAGAATTTTTTATACTGGCAGTTTTCGTTCGGCTTTCTACAGTGTGTGAATGGTCTATTGAATGAGTTTATTGAATGGCTTATTGAATGAGTCAACAAGGTGCACAAAGGAACCTTTATTTCTAATCACAGCAACTAATAGTAGTACTCAATTGGTCTATAATTTTCTGGTACATTAAGTGGGTTCTACTATTTCAACCCGAGGACTTGAAGATACGGAAACAATATTTACGTATCACTTGAGAAAACACAACTAGATTTCATAGTACAAGGAACCCGTTATATAACCAAATGCATGCGAACCTGCAGAACTACGTCGTGATTACAAATAAATATTCATTTGTACTCCTTTCAGTTGTGTCTAACTTATTCAACTTTATATATTCAGATTTCAAATATGTTTAACTGACAGTTGAATTCTGGACAATTGTATTGCCTGTAAGAACGCTCAAACAAACTAAATTCACTTTTGAGCAATCTGCATGCAACTTAAACATCACGGCCCACCACGCTTGCTGACATTCTATAATTGATATATATCCATATTTTATACGTATTTTCTTTATAATCTGCATAATTGACTGATTGTTATATTATTGCTATTATTTCCTATCAGAACAGTTCTGAACATTTTAATAAACCGTCTTTCTTTCTACCTCGCTTATGTCATGTAGTTTGTGGGAAGGTAAAATTAGAAGCTTGTTCAGATCACATCTCTCAATATGTTCGCTCAATGGAATTTGCAGAAAATTAGATTTCCGAATATGTTGTCTGTAGATTTGTGAGCCTTCCGATAATGCATTCACTTTTATTTTTAATGCACGTATTACATAAATTTAAACTTTAATACACCAGATATTTTAAAGGAAGCCCTCCCTTTTAGTTCACCACTATTTTTACCCACCTAAAAATATAATTAAAACGCAAGAAGTCAGATCATTGCCATACTTATATTTTCCTGGTTATACTTGCTTTCTAACAGGGAAGCTTTGATTCTTCAACCTGCTATCTAAATAGTTTAACGCAACTGTAATGGAACAAAATATTAGGGTTTTTTTTCCTTTCTTAATGATTATTTTATAAATAATAATATATAAAAATGAAATGTTCGTTAAAAATCTACCTTTTCTATAAAATGTCAATTATAGATAACATTAAAGATTGTTGACCGTAAAGTCATGAAAGTTAATAACACAACAACGTTAGCCAGATTTATACAAGAATGAAAGGACGCGTTTTTGTGGTTAACAAAAACTTTGAACAAAGCATATAATGATACATCATACTATGGGACGGATATTTCATTTAGGAATGTTTAGATACTTCTGCTCATATTTTCATAGTTGATATTTATCCCTCTACAGCGTTCTTTGGGAAATTGAAATACAACAAACAGAAGATAAACTCTTCATTTCCACATCGGAATATTCTGAATGAATCATTCGCAACTAAACTAACTGGATGCTTCTTCCTTTATAGTTGACGCTCTTTTTCCAAACTTTATGTATTTCTTCAGCTTATGGAAACTGACTATATATAAAACCATTTTAATAATAAAGGCAGCATTAACGATAACTTTTCATTACATTATTTAAATAAATGACGCCTTTTTATTGTTTTTTACTTTCAAATTTCTTGATCATATTGTTTTCTTCAAATATTTCTTATGACATTAGAGGTGTTGCCACAATAGATATCGAACTAACAAATATTGACATAAACCAATGTGATGTAGAAGAAGACGTGGTACAGGGAGATGTCACGCAAGACGAGGATTCGAAAAATAAATATATTAACCAGAATGCTCAAGCAAAGAAGATTGTGGATATTTTTCGGGGAACGCACAGCTGCCAGAAAACAACAAAGGTATACTTTAGTACTTCATTTGCATTGAAAACATAGCAGTAAAAGCCTTATAATCCTGTGAAAGTGTAGGCTTGCCGTCATATTGCAGTTTTGTTTCGTGAGTATACTTAATGAAACGCTTTAAATGTCATGGTTCCTATGTAATAACGTGTAACTTAAACCAATAATTCATTCTTTACGATAATTTTTGAAGTTAATAAGAAGAAAGGGAGGCCTGGAGAATTAGAGGATAATAATTCTTGCATCGAATTTTGGCACAGTTTACAGTCGACTCTAGTGCTAAATTCATACTTGCTGTTTTATATTTTCCGAGGGGCGCAAAGTATCAATGGTGCTGATGTTACTCTTTTAGTTCATGATTCTTCAAGAAGTATTTTTAAACGAAAAGTTTCAAAAGTCTTCAGTTTTCTGTGGAATGGATAATACAATTAAATTATATTTATATCTTATCCTCTCGCATTTATACGCATTAGTAATGAATTTCGTTAGCTACTGCTTAATTAACTTCATGACTATGTTAATAACTGGTAGATAACATGTTTAAAGATAACTCCCATAGAAGCCAATCAAAATTACACACGTCATGGCACAGAACTTCACTAGCATTAAAGTTGATTCATTTGAAAGAGAAGAAAGATAATTCTGAAATTCAGATTGATAATAAATTGAATACTATATGCAATGGTTAATAAGCAATCTGTTTCAGATATATTTCGGGCCTATAACTCGTTTTTACCAAGTCATAAAAAGACTTACGCGCATTCTTTTCTTATTTTCAGTGTGTCCATGTGCCCAAATGTGGTTTCCGGCGTGGCTGTTACATCTGCAAATGCCTTGATGGTTATTATTTTCCTTATAAAGATTACCGCGCTCAATATTTCAATGGTTCTGACTTAGAGGATTTCTATGGTCAGAATCAATTAAATTCATCCAATGAACACAATAATTTCCAATGCTTACCATGTGCACGGTATTGTGACATGTGCACTGATTCATCACCCTGCATGCATCCGCCAAACATTGCTATTCGTGTTATGATCTTGGTAATGTCAGCAATAACACTGCTAATCATGATTGCGTTAGCGGTCATAGTCTGCCATAAACGTAGTCAGCTGGTAAGTTAATTAAATTAGTACAATATCGCTACTTAAAACACATAACAACTATTTTTTAAATATTTATGAAGGAATTCTTGACATATTTCAAGACCACCTTTCAATAGAGTCAAAGATTCATTGAGCTAATGAAGTAAAAACAAAATCTCTTCGAAAACTCGACATTTTAAAATAGAAATAAGGATAGAAAGAATAATGAAATTTGAGATTAATTATAAAACATAACGGGTGAATTGTGAAGGCTTATGGCAATGTTACACGTAATCTGATCGGTCTATTAGCCTGCAAACAGCCACACAACCGATCAATCTATTTATGAGGTTTTCTAGAAACTCGGCATAATAAAACCAAAACCTATCTTCAAGTCAAATAAGTTGTTGATTGAACCATCGTCTGGTAACCAAAGCATATGAGAGTTGGAGACTGAAAGGTACAGTAACACTACAGGGAGGGGCAACCCCCGAATTCGAGAAAGAATAGTCACTTACGATGAAACACAATAGGTTAACATCCTCACTGGTTTACAGATATAAATGTGGTGCGTTTTTATCAAATGTGTTGAATTCTTATATTCATCTGAGTCTTAAACAGTTCCACGTGTCTTGTGAATGTTCGAAATAAAAGAAACAACGATGAGAGAGATAATGGAACGGAGCTGATTAGGCGGTTTCTTGTCACACTCTGCCAAGTCCCAATCATCTTCTAAATTCAATGTTATTCTCTGCCTATGAACCCAAACTATTTTGATTAAGAGTTTGTTGATAATGTGAAACGTGTTTTAATTACTTCACACTGAGTCCCGAGCAAGACATGACTGTAGACCGAACTGACCCAGGCTTCTTCGAACTGCAAACAGGCGGGGATCTTTTATCGTAGCAATCAAGGTATATTGTATATTGTAATGAATACTGTCACTAGGAATTTCGTCGTTCGTAATGGCACGCAGTAACTATTAACAATCTCTCTCATTGCTTTTCCATACGATCACATCGTTCACTGAATATGGCGCATAATGGAAGTCGATAGATACTGGCTATTTCAAAAGATGAACCGGTTGCAGCTAGATTGCTTCTAATCTTTGGTTAAGGCATACATGAGGCTAAGCTAGGCATTTACTACTACTACTACTACTACTACTACTACTACTACTACTACTACTAGATGTTTGTCTAATAGTTTGAAGTGAGAAGAATACGAAAACATGCTGAAAATAGTGTGTATATAGAATCGAAAAAACATTTCATACTTTATGAAAGTTAATAATTAGAGGAAACTTGTTCTTGAATTAATGTTTGCAATATTGAAATTATCAACCTAACATTTGAAAGTTTAGTTTAGCTAGGTTGATAATTTCAGTCTTGCAAATATTATTAATTCAAGCGCAACTTTCCTCTAATTATTAACTTCCATGAAGTATGAACTTTTTTCGATTCTACAATATTTTCTGCATGTTTTTGTGAAAATTTGTTGGAAACATATTACATCCTGTAAAATAATTCGTCATAACGTTTTTATTCAGTGTGCGCGAGCATATTCAATGCATGTTCAATCCAACGTTATGCTAGTAGCTTGTAAAATATAAGTAACACAAGAAACAAGCAAATTTCATTTTTAAAAATGTACGCATAATAATCACAATATAAAAATTCTTTTGTTGCCTAAGGTACATTTTTGGTAAGTGAGATGGAGTGGTTGTCGCTAACGTTTCTTTGCAGAACAAATAGATAAAATAACTCATCAGAATATTGGATATCGCTAAACTGAAAAGCAGCAAAACAATACCGTGACAGCAATTCTATAAGAATTGATTGAGGAGGAGAATAAAATTATTCACAATTTATACAATCTGGAAGAATCAATCATTTCTTGAAACGTCTTGTGTTATTGAGAGCGTTGAATAGTTTAAAGGGAAATCTACTCGTATGATTCATCGTATTATCATAGGAAATGTTCCTTGAAGCTTTAGTACACATTTTTGGCAGTTAAGTAGCTTGGCCTATGTAAGACAAAGTGTCGTTGACAGTAACACAATTACAGAATTGTAACGCTTTTAAAATCGACTGTTCTCTACCTAGACAGGTATTTCGCGTCTGCATATACGCTCCTAAAATAGAAGTATTGATCGTAAATTTTGATCCAAATAGACAATTCTATTTTCTCGTCAACCACAAAAAAATTAACAATATGAAAGTTCTTATAATTATTCATTGTAATTTCAGAAATTATTTTCCAATATTTTATTTAAAAATATAACATTCTTTTCAATTTTTCAGGTTATCAAATCAGCTAGCCCAATATTTCTCTTAATGATGTGTTTAGGTGGATCCATTATGTCATTTGAGGTACGTATTTTTAGAAATATATTGATACGTTTTATAATATTCATAGAATTGAATTCCTAATATTTAAGAACAATTATTCATAGGCTATTTCATTTCAATCGATTTTAGTTTTGTTTCAGATCTTTACTTTTTCTCTTGAATTTATTTTAATTCACGTAAAATTCTAATATTTTCAAGAATAGGTAACGTTATCAAATAGTGAATCACTTGGAGAATACTCTTACTCTGCATAATTCAGCCCCACTGTTCCATACATACTAACGAAGTTTATTGGATTTAAACTGTATATTTTGTTTTCTTTTATTTGATTTTCATTATATTTTTTTTCTTTTCTTTTATTGGATTTTCGTTTTATCAGAAATGTAATTCAAAATGACGTAGAAGGCGCCTCGTAATAGAAACATCATTATCTGTAACCATTGAAGTAAAAAGGGTAAATACTTAAAAACTAGTACCCAGAGGCACTGAAGCAGATGTCTCTAACTATTCATATTTCATCAATCATATCTGCATTCCCCTATAAATGAAACCACAAGAAAATAATGGAAGAGAAAGTAACTTTGTGGCTAGATTAATCCGGTTTAAGGCCCTTACATCTGATAGTTTATATTTCTTTCTTCTTTGCACATTAGGGTGGGGGGGGGTAGAAATAGAAGCGGCAAACAAGGACAAAGATTTAAGGCGATTACATCGGCCCCCAGTGCGTAAGTGGTACTTATGTGATCAACCCCAAACCGAGGAAATTCAAAGTCGATCTCAGCAGAATTTGAACTCATAACGTAAAAAACTGACGAAATAACGCTAGGCAATTTGCCTTGCGTGCTAAGGTATCTGCTAACTCTCCGCCCTCATGTTTATAGTGGAACATTGATCAAATTATGTAAGTTTCAGTTGATTTTCAAATGGGCTTCGATAGACAGTGAGAATAACTCTTCTTATCATGCACAAACTTATGTTACCAACACAAAAAAAGAGAAATACATGGATTCCTCAACTTGCGCGATTAATTGGGGAACGCGCAATTTGAAATTCTCGCAAGTCGAGTACCAAGTATTGTTTTCTATAAATATTTTCCAGGATAACTTATTGCCTGACTCACAACTCGAACATAGCCTACTTTTTAATGTCATAGTTCGTCTTCAACTTTATTCTATAGTTTTCCTTAATAATAGCGCTTCGAGAATACAGCTCGCGCAACCTGAATGTTCAGTATTAATAGTTGACTCGCGTAAGTCGAATTTCGCGCAAGTCGAATTTCGCGCAAGTTGAACTCGCGCCAGTCGAGGAATCCCTTTACAGAGAAGTCAAACCTCGTTGATATCCTAACGACGTTATTCTTGATCAAATATTATAACACAGAACACTTTACGCATTTGAGGAGTGGATAAATGAAACAAAACATTTCGTCTGTCGTGATTTTAATAATCAGTTGCTTTCGATTATTTAAGCAAGTTATTTAATATATTCTTTGACACAACTGACGTTGCGAAATATGACAATAAATATGAGCGAAGAGAAAATCTTGAATATGTTTAATGTCAAGTGATGATGGGATATATTCATTAGAATCCGATGGAATCATCTTATGTAGCCAACGTAACACTATACCGATGATGAAGGAAAACTTATACATCTGAAATATGAGATCGTATAGTGAATCACACAGTCTATGAAGGCTTTGTAAAATAAAGTATGAATTGGGAACTAGGAAAAGAGAGACAATCTGGTCTGAAGAAATTTCTCCACCGTCGTGAGAATGTAACTATAGTAACTGGATCATGTAATGCTTACAGCACCATGTTCATGTCTGTGTTAATACGTGCATCGCATCAGTTCAAAATAAGTAAGCCATGAGTGATATACAAATTTTTCTCCCTTTAATAAAATTTTCTAATATTATAGTTGCGTACAGAAAATCAATAGTCATTAGAGAAATTGTAACCTACTTACAGAGATGGTATTCCAGTGATAAACTATTTTATGTAATAATTAAAAAGCCATACGTTAGAAGCAAATGTTTTATTACAACTAAATACTAACCCCACTTACCAATTATTTCTGATGATGTCTGCATATGCTTTATAAATGCATAGACATTATTGATTCGATATCATTTTTCTGTGTGAAAGAACGAAATTGAAAATACATATTACTGACAGTACTGTCTAGTCGATCTCAATTATGCTGACAAAATCCATAATATCGATCACAAGGTGCGAGACTTGACATTTCCAACCAGTTTTAATGCGACTGAATTATATACGTAGATTTCACAGGAATAGGGAGAGCGTAAAAGATCTAAGACGAATCACGTAATAGTTTAACCCTGGAGAACCTCTAATATTTAATTCTCAGTTTATTCTATGAGTGACGCAAATTAGATATCAGTATTAAATCAGAAGTCCCAAATTAGAATTTCCAATCACAGCTATTTGAACTATTATCTAATTACTAAACCTGCTACAAACAGTACAAAGAATGAATGCTCGTTATATTACGTAATGTATTGAGGATAGGAACGGGTTAGATGATATTTGCTAGATTTGAAGTGTCTTCAAAAGGATTTGATAGCATTGAAAGGAAGCCCATTGGTCTTTTGTTAGGTCAGACATAATTGTAGATAGACAGACTGGCATTCAGACAGGTAGACTGAAAGATAGATGAACAGATAGTTAATAGATAGAGTGCGAGATAGAGGGAGGGTGACCGAGACAAAGAGAGACAGACAGACGAAGGGAGGGACAGACTGACAAACTGAAAGACAAACAGACAGCTAGATAGATAGACAGATAGATAGAGACCGAAAGATCGATATCTTGATGGATAAAGAGTTGAAAGAACGTGTGTTAAATCATCTAACTTTATTTTCCCAAGTCTAAAATTCGTAAATTTCTTTTTATGCCCATTTCATTGTGCAATTTACTTTAAAAAATAGTAGATGCGTTCAGAATGTATTAGACTTTATTTTTTCTGCCAAATCTAATGCTACTTGGGCAAACTACTTTGGGTGGAGAGCGACACCACTCTTTCTGTGTATACGTGAAAACATTTCACACCGGAAGAGGGCATCCGTTTTGGCTGTTACACCTGGAGTACAGGTATTTAGTGTACGCTCGTCTAACTTTCGCTTTCTCAGAGATAATGCATCGTGCTTTGTCAAAAGCACTGGGATAATCAAGCTAAATCGACCCGGAAGATTTAGCAAATCTCTGACAATGATGTCATGAGCAAGACGCAGATCAAGAAGCGGTATAACTGCTTGAAACATAACCACACTTCCGTGGAGAGTGCGACATGCTCAGGTATACTATCGGCAAACAAAAACAAGAGGCCAGTTAAGAAGGTTTATCAAATATTCGTGTAAGTATCTAAGAAATTTCTCATGAACTCGGAATAAGATTCGAATTAGTGCATCCCCCTTGGGCATCGGTCAGTACATACACAACTCTACACGCTATAAAACCAGACTTTATGAAACCCAATCACCACTGGCGATGACACTTGGCTTTCTGGTCTCTGTTCAGTACGGTATTCCTTATCTATAAAACTGGGGATGTGTGTTTGTATGCGTATAAATTTGAAAGGGGTAAACTTGAAGACGGGAGACACGACAGACATTATATTTTGAAGGGGATTTCTTACATTTCTCAAGAATTTCATAGGCTATTTTAATTTTGAAATCGATCTACGATAGAAAAAAATCGATAAATACATGGACTTCTGCGAAAAAATTGTTTTAAAAATTTTTTTAAATTACGGAGCCACTTGCAACGTTCACATTCACTTCGTAAATGAGAAATTATGTTAAACTTCGTTAGTTAGAAAAGAATCATATCTTATGATATACATTAAAAAAAATGAAAGAATTTTCCCCAGAAGTCACTCTGTTTATACATGCACATACACACACATACGTCTCTCTGTCAACAATCCTTGACAGCGCACGTGTTAAGCCGACGGCAAAGATCGTTCCTGATAGAAGAAAAGCTGTTAAATATACATTTTATACACAACTGACAATATATAAATTACTTTTATTCTCTCCAGAATATCAATGTAAAATATACGCGTGAAGTCGTTTTTAATTTTTCACTACCAAACCACACAAAGCCGCCAGAAAATTTTCTGGTTCACATGACCAAGCCGCAAAAAATCTTCGTAATGATATATTCATATGTAAATGAGAATATCAGAGCAAATATCGTTGGAATATCAGAGCAAATATCGTCGGAAATAAATAGTTACTCCGAATGTAAACAAAGA